>JASDQU010335205.1:0-12674 GCA_032191745.1 Picea mariana
ACAATGTTCAGTCCATCCCTATGGCTTCTAGTCCATTTTATTATGGTATGCCTAACTTCACTTCGCAATTTTTGAATGCCATCCCAGCTGCTGGCCCTAACGCTAGCCTTGGACTTGGGGGCACTACACCTCCTTACACTCCTTTTCCATTTCATGGTTCTCATATCCCCAAAATGAATTCTAATGTAGGAAGTGTCCTTGTTCTTAACCTTGGGTCTAATCCTTCTACAGCTGGATGGAGCAACCCAGCTGGCAGACAAGTTTCGCCCTATATCCCTACCTCCTCCATGCCGATTCTGACCAATACTTTTGGCATGAAGAATCCACTTCAATCCTCCAGGTTCCCACCTAGAGGAGGTGGGTATTACACTTTGGGAAACCCCCAACCCAGATCCTATCCGGTTGGGGGAACTTTTTATAAACCCCAGCCCGGATCCAATCCGACTGGGGGGGATTTTCATAATCCTTATCAGAGAATTCCTGCTAGAATGATACCCAACCCACCTTACATGAATCAGCCCAGAGGAGGACCTTATAATTCTGGACAAGGCTTTGGTTCTTACCAGAATCCTGGATGGAATGCAGTTCCCAATGCATAGTCTTTCACAGGAGGATGGGGCCAAATGTTGCAACCCCGTCTCCCTTTTCTGGCCATGCTTAATCTGCCAGATTTGGCTAAGTTAATGAATGACACAGTGAGTCATGATCCCACATGGCCCCCTTTCCCTACCAAACTTCCTTCAGACATCCCAAAGTTTGAGGGTAAGAATGGAGAGGACCTTGGTGATCACGTCACTACCTTTCACCTTTGGTGCTCATCAAATTCCCTGAACCATGATTCTATTAGATTACGATTGTTTCAATGCACTCTCATTGGAGTTGCTTCAAAATGGTATACTGAACTACCTAGGGGGACATATGGGTCATTTAATCAATTGGTGATGGTCTTTCTCAACCACTTTCAATTGCCCATTCGTTATGATGTTGGCCTCGAACTTTTGTCGACTTTACGCCAGGACACTACCACTCATATCTCAGATCATATCCAGGAGTGGCATAGACAGAGGTGGTTGATTAATACTCCTATTCCCCTGACCTTTCTCTTAGAATGGTTCTTAAAGTCTTTGCACCCTCCTATCTCGAAATACGTTGCTACTTCTGGGGTATCCACTGAGGAAGAAGCTATCTTTAGAGCCCAACAGCTAGACTTGATATATGCTCAGCCTGGGATGTTATATCACCTTCTTCAAGAAGAACCGTGGTCAAATTACGATCCTAGGAAAAAACTCGGACCTCATACCAATGGAATTGTAGGGTCCGCCAATGTAAAGTCTGCATAATCGACGACGAAGTCTGCCGGAGGACCAGCTTCATCTGTATCCTCCAAACCCACCCAGTCGATGGATGTACATTCCGTGCAATCGTCGAAAAACCCAAATGGTGACTAGAAACCAGATGGGAATAAAAGGAAAGGTCGAAATAATCATAAGGGTGGGAAAAATGGTAATAAACCCAAGGACAAGGATAATAATGGGAAACCAAATGATAATGATGGAGAGGGAAATAAAGAGAAACGTAAGGTGAAGTTTCCTTGTAAACTTTGTGCTGATGACCACCTTACACATTTATGCCCCAAACTCGTGGAGGCTATGAGGATTTTGAATCTACCACTCGCTGTGCTGAAGAATCCATTCCCACACAACCAACACTTAGCCTTGAGCTCTTTGAGCGCTAGAAATGCACCTAGTGGAAGTCAAAACCCACTGTCGCAAGATGGTGACCGTGTTTGTATCAATATGGTCGACACGAAAATTGATATAGCCACTCGCTCTCGATATTATAGCTCTTGAAAAGCTAGTACCGGTCTAGAAGCTCCTCCTCCCCCTCCGGAGACAAACTTACAAATTGAGAAACCAAAGCCACCACCTCGTATTCCAAAAGGAGTACTCAAGCACTCTACTCACAACCCTAATGCTAGAGCCACCCAAAACTACTCTATTGTTGAGGATCTAGGCCAAACCCCTTGCACGATGTCGGCTTTGGAGGTGCTCCAAACATGTCCATCATAGAGGAATGACTTACTCTCTGCCTTAGGAGATCTAGAACCTAGTGGCTTGAAAGTTATCAAGTTTGAAGTTATGGATGTGAATCCTCGCTTACCTTACCATGTGATTTTCCAAATCCACGTGGAGTATTCCAAGTATACTATCAAAGGAACGGTCGTTGATGAAGGTGTTGCCACTTGTGTGATGTCCCTGGTCTATTGGAAATCTCTTGGATCTCCGACCCTTTCCAAGTGGTCGAACATGTTGACTTCATTTGACAGTCATTCCTTCTACCCTCATGGTATTCTCCCTTCTTTTCCAATCCAGTTAGGTGGGAAGATGGTAAATGTGGAGGTAGAGGTAGTTGATGCACCTCTTGATTATAACCTATTACTAGGTTGCAATTGGACCTATTCTATGGTCATTGTTGTTTCGTCCGTCTTCCGTACACTTTGTTTTCCTCATCAAGGGGAGATCATGACTACTGACCAGTTGTCCTTTGCGTACTCTAGTTCTAATGCATCTATCAGACTATCAATCCCCATGATCAAAAATTCTCAGCCGGCAACTGAGAATATCATTGTCAGAATGTATTCTTCCCTTATGGTTACTTTCGACTTCTCGACACCTAATCACCACGTTTACGCCATGTCTAGCAGGCCTGCTTTGACAGAGAGGTCCATTCCTTTCCACACTTCCTATTTTAATGATCCATGGACCCTACCTTCCTCGACTTCGTCATGTGAAGGTCAGTCGCATTCTGGCATGGCTATGCCACTATGAACAATGGAGATTGTGTATCAAGTTGTTCTTGACTCTTCTGTCGATCCCGATCCTATTACCTCGTTGACGGACGAGGAGGATCATGTTCTTAGGCCTATATGGGCCATCTCGTTGTCTTGTTCGCATGATTTCTTAGATGATACTTTGCCTTCAGATGAAGCCATCCTCGAAACCATGAATGGTTCTGAGATACCTTGGGATGATATGCATCATCGATCTTATTTTCTCCCAAGTCTTGAAAGAATTGAGCAAGATGACTTTCAGTCTACCTTGAGTGAGATAGTCGGTCACACCATAGTTCCACTTGATATGCATGACATTTATACCGAAGGAAATATGGTGAGTATTTATCCTACCATCTCGATCGATATCTCTCATACCCCTGGCAAGGTTGAAAATCTAAATATAGGTGCAGATTGTTTGCCCGAAGAAATTATGATCTACACCAAACTCTTCAAAGAATTTTGAGATGTATTTTCTTGGTCATATGAAGAGATGTTAGGGATCGACCCTCGTATTGTCAAACATGAGATTAGAACTTACCCAAAAGCTATACTTGTTTGACAACGTCTTGGAGCTATAAATCCTAGGAATGCCCCTGCTATTAAGGCAGAGGTGGAGAAGCTACTTAATGCTAGTTTCATTTTCCCAGTTCCCTTCACTGAATGGATATCCAACCTGTTCCTGTGAATAAAAAGTAGGGAACCATCCGTGTGTGTATGGACTTTCGCGACTTGAACAAGGCTTGTTTGAAAGATAACTTCCCCACGCCTTTCATTGATCAGATTCTCGACGAATGTGAGGGAAGCCAGATATTTTCTTTTATGGATGGATTTTCAAGGTATAATCAAATCCATATCAAACGTGAGGACCAACACAAGACGGCATTTATTTGTCCTTGGGGTAATTTTGCATACCAGAAAATGCCTTTCAGCCTTAAAAATTTCGGAGAAACCTTCCAACATGCCATGACTTTCTCTTTTGATGATCTTAAGCACATAGTCGAAGCCTACCTCGATGATCTTGTTGCTCACTCTCGCAAGAGAGTGGATCATGTTACAAACCTTCGGCTTTTTTTTGAAAGATGTCGTTACTATAGAATCCGGTTGAACCCTCACAAATGCATCTTTTGCGTTAAGTCTGGTCATCTTTTAGGGTTTTTAGTTTCCAAGACCAGGATCATGGTAGATCCTCTTAAGGTTGAGGCAATACTTCAATTGCCTCCCCCGCGCACGATTAGACAACTTCAAGGTTTACAGGGGAAAGCCAACTTTCTAGGTTGGTTTATAGTGAACTATGCCAATATCACTAAGGGTTTCATGCGCCTCTTGAAGAAAGACATCCCTTTTATCTAGGATGAGTGAGCCCAGGAGTCTTTCGATGCTTTGAAAAAATCCTTAGTATCGTCCCCTCTGCTAAAGTCTCCTTATTACACTAGAGATTACTTGTTATATCGTCACGTCTGAAGAGACGATTGGTGTGGTTCTAGTTCAGGAGGATGATGAGCTCCATGAGCACATCATCTACTATCTTAGTCGGAATTTAGCCAGTCCTGAGCTTAATTACTCTCACGTTGAAATTTGGATTTGGCTGTCGTTCACGTAGTCCAATGCTTACATCACTATATATTACTTTGAAAGACTACAGTCATCGTCGATGTCAATCCATTTCAATATGTCCTTACTAGGAGTATCATAGGTAGGAAATATAATAAATGGATTGTCATCTTACAAGAGTTTGATCTCAACTTCGCTTCGGCCAAGTCTAAGAAATAACTAGTCTTCACAGAATTAATATCCGATTTTCCATGATTAGACAAGGATGTTATCCATGTTGATTCATTTGCAGATGAACACATTTTCCTTGTCTCTTCGTCCAACCCCTGGTATGGAGAAATTGTTTTATATCTTCAAACCTTGAAGTTTTCTCAACATCTCTAGTGAGATGATCGACGACGTATTAGATACCAAGACAAAAAGTATACCATCATCGGCAACACTTTGTATCATCGAGGAATAGATGATATCTTGCATCATTGCTTAACTCATGAGTAGGCCAAGTCAGTCCTAAATGATTTCCACAAAGGGGCTTGTGGTGGTCACCTATCCGGGCTTGCGACAGGCCAAAACATATTACAAGACAGTTATTTCTGGCCCACTATTTTTAAATATTGTATCAAAGTGGTTAAGAAGTGTCGCCCCTGCCAGGTGTTCACTCGGAAAATGCACTCGCATCCAACCCCTCTTCACCCAGTCATTATCGTTGTTCCATTCACCAAGTGGGGGGTAGATTTTGTCGATTGCAACCCAACTTTGGCTGTGGGGAATCAGCACATTATCGTGGTCATCGACTACTTTACTAAGTGGGCTAAGGCCATGCCTACCATAAAATCTGATGGGAAGACTGCATCCTTCTTCGTGTTCAACCAAATTATCGCCCGGTTTGGTATCCCAAGTGAGATTGTCACTGATCATGGCAGTCACTTTCAGAATGAAATGATGGTAGAAATAACATCTAAGCTGGGGTTTAGACATATTTATTCATCTCCTTATTCTCCCTGGGAAAATGGGAAAGTAGAGGCCGTCAACAAGTCTCTCAAGACCATTTCACAAAAAACTGTCATTCAGAGTAATTCCAATTCGCACATTATGTTATATCCCGTGGTTTGGGCATACCAAACCTCGGTTAAGACTTCCACTGGTTTTTCCCCTTTCTAGTTAGTGCACGGTGTGGATTTGATCCTTCTTGTTGAATGAAAAATCCCTTCTCTCAAGTTGGCAGTCGAGCTCCTACCTAACACTTTAAATTTAGAGTGACACCTTGTGCACTTAGAGATTCTTGACGAGCAGCGTCGAGACGCCTTTACGGCTATTGAGGTGAATAAGAAACGTGTCAAGGTTCAGTAGGACAAGTCTGTTTGTCCATGGTTGTATGTTGAGGGTGAATTGATCCTCTTGCATGATCAATCCAAAGAACCGCTAGGGGTAGGCAAGTTTAAACCCATGTGGCATGGTCCTTACATCGTGTGACGTGTTCTAGAAAAGGGAGCATATGAGTTAGAAGATTATGAAGGGAATAAGTTGGCCGAGCCCAAAAATGGGCTCTATTTGAAAAGGTACTACACTTGAGCCCTAGGATTGGGTGGAACTCTTTGTATACTAATGTAAATTTAGTGTATATACATCTCTTTTCCCCTTTTCTTTTGTCTTTTTCTTGCTTATCGAGTTTTCCCTTTGTTGGCAGATGTCAACGGAGTCTTCGATCTACCTAGTAATTGTAGATGGAGCCAGTCGTCATACATGGAACTTGGCTTTTGTCTCTTGGGTGGTTTACTCACCCAAGGGTCTGCTGGTGTCTTTAGGTGGCGTATGCCTAGGGAAATCCATGAATAATGTGGTCGAATATAGCGTCGTCATAGAATTTTTGCATGATTCTATCTCGCATGGTATTTTCTCTTTATAAGTTCTCCTGGATTCCCAATTAGTAGTATGTTAGTTGAACGGTTGTTACTGAATGCGTGATCCTAAATTAATCCATTAATTCCTACGGGTACATCTTTTAGAATGACAATTTGATTTTATTACATATTATCACATTCCTAGGAGTTCTAATCATTTATATGATGCCTATGCTAATTACATTTTAGATTTGCATTTGTCACATTAATAAAGCAAGGAAAACCATCACATCAATGTACACATTGTAAGATACAAGTAAAGCTAAAGATCCCTTTTTATATATTTCAAAATATGGTGTTTATATTACAAAATTGGGGCTAAAACCCTCAATACACATATATAGACAATATACATATCCCACGACATCTACGCCTGTGGCACCAGATGCGTGTCATGATAGAAAACCACGGTGTTTGTAAGACACCAGAAGAGTCGTACCCATGCTCTAGGTACACAAACCACCTGTCACTGCATGGCTTTAGGTAGATCCTCTACCTGAACCATAGAAATCCTTTGTGTCAAATGAGACAGGTTTCCCTACACGTTTTGTAGGACTCTCTTGCTTATCCTCTCACTGCCTCATCTTCCTAGTTCCTCTGTCTATGTCGAAGGAATCCCTCTGGATGTCATGGACCCATGTCTGCAATTACACAAGTATATAGTTAATGTTTAAACACCATCCAAAAAATATTTTTGTTCCTTAATACAAAAATACAAAAAAATGAAATATTTAAAAACGTTTTACCTATGTCACCGTAGGTGGCCCCTGGTGGAAGTGGCATATTTGGATCTCCTCTAAAATCAATCCCCGCGTAGGGATAGTCGTCCAAAGCAATGACTTGCCGCCACCACCAGAAGAAAAAATCATCGTTGTAGGGTGTTGACACCCTACCTCCCCCCTGTCGTCTCATGACCTCGATCCACCATGCCATGGTTGGATCATGTGGTCCTCTAGGAAGCATCTCCACTCTAGGTCCCAGACCTAGAACCCACTTGAAAAAGACGCTGCAAAGAATAGAGGCAAATCTGAAGTTTTTATTACTCCCATGTTTGCGCTCTGTCAACTAACCTTTCATATTGGTCAGCAGTGAGGTACACCAGTCATAGACAATGGGTCTGGCACACTCTACTACATAAAACATAAGTGGTCTCGATGCTTGATGCAACGAGGCCAAACCTATGATACTGGTAAGCATGAGTACAATGATCTTCAGACTGAGGTTATTTATTGCCCGGATGGGGACTTGGCTTCCCACCTTGGGAGTCCTTTCTACACAGTGGGCATCAATATACTCCTCGATCTTCATCCCACTCCCTAATCCACGTGAATTGAGGTTTACAACCTCTCCTTAGCGTGATAGTCTAGTCAAGAAGTAGATGTCCGCTACTTCGATCTTCAATGGTTTTCCATCGAAGATAAAGATTTCTCTATTAGAGTCTCAGTGACCCACCAACATCTCCAACAACCTCACTTGGGACCTCATTCCTTTGAGAGACCAAAATTTGTACAAGCCAAATATTTTTAGAGCTGCTTGAGCCACCAGATATAGATCCACAACTGCATCTACCTCCTCATGCTCTCACTCTATCCATTCCAGGACCATCCTGCAAAAAAAAAATCAATTTTTGAGTTAGAACTCTATTGACCGGCGAAAATGACCGTCTGTCAATTGGAAGAACGAGTCTGGTCCGGGGTTGTCTAAATAACCCAATCCGTTTGGTATAACTCATTCCAATGGGTTTAATGGCTCTATTAGCCACTCTAAAAGTCCTAGAAGAAACAAATAAAAGAAACAAAAGAGCTAACTATTAAATAACCACTCAATATATAAATATGTACATATAACTATTATAGATAATATTTACATGACAGGTCTGTCTATCTTGTTTATGTGCATGATATACAAATGGTGAGTTTTAATCTAAACTCACGAAAATCTATGTAAAGATGGTTGCTTTAATGAAAGAAGATAAAGAAAGCACATAAGCTATTTTTTGTTTTTTCTTTATTAATCTAAGATTAAATAGAAAAATATGCTATGAAATAGGAGTATGTGGACAGTCAAAGATAGACCATATATTAGAGTTTCGAAGACAAACAAATGACAAAAAATAAAATAACTAACCTATTAATGCATCCAACGTCTGTATAAAAGAGAATATCCAGCCACCTTGTTCGAGAGGTAAACCTGCAACGAACCCTAAGATTGTTCCGAATAAATGCGAAACAATGTGCTGGAAATTGGGTTTCAATAACATAATGTATAATACAAATAGTCGCGGTGATCTTATGATTTAAAAGCAATTACAGTGAGATAAATCTTATTGTGAGGACTTTTCATTTAAACGTTCAACAGAAAATTAAAGATAAATCTCATAATTTGAGTTGAATAGATGATCACCCTATATAATATCTGAAGCATCACATATGGACAACATTTATTAATGAATTATCCCAACTCATAATAAAGCATGAAGACAAAAGCTATCAACACCTATTACCATATCAAGATAAACAAAACTTGAACTAAGACACCATACACAAGAAGCTAAAGCTGTAATATGTATTTTTGTTCCATTCAAGTCTGTGAATTAATTGTCCATACTTCAGCCGAAGGCCAAGATGTTTTGATTATAAAAATACGAGTTTATAAAGGGTTTAGAAAACCTAACTATCTTATCTTTGAGATAAGATTAAATCTCTACAATCATCTACTGATTACAAAAATAGAGGGGGAATATAACCACCCCAGATCACACTAAATCTCTAAAAATAAAAGAGTTTGTTCCTTTTTACACAAAAATAAGCCATGGACATGGCTAATAAGCCTAGAAATTATTCATATCATTTGATCACCATAAACTACCAGATATCCTGAAAGAAAAATATGAAATAAAGAAACTCAGATACACATTTAACCAATATTTTCCAAATTTCAAATAAGAACAGATTGGCTACAGAATTTGTTGATTCTGTAGCTAGTCTTATTTTAGCAATAAAATCTAATTTATTCTATGAACAAGAATGTAACACTATTTTAAGATAAAAACAAATCTTTACCTTTAACTGGAAAATCAAATCGATTCACATGATCTCATAATTGATCACTGTTTTTACACTCTCGGGGTTTTTTACTATGATGTTCCCTGTTGTTTTCAGACATTTTCCTTGTCTCTGAACAATGGAATTGAGCCTACGATTTTCATCCGTTAGGGGGTCAACCTGATCAGTAAGGGTTTTGATCTACGATTGTAAAATGGGTACATCTGTATAATATTTGTCAATCTAGAACAGACAAGTTTCACATTGTGAATCTGTGACGACCGTTTGAGAATACCCACAGTTGAGTGTCGGACTGTGTGCACTGTTGCCTTTAGGTTTGTTATCAAACTTGATACCTGAAAATCCTTGACTGTGCTTCAAGTAGTCTGGAAAATTATCCACGAAATTGTAAGCATGGTTGGGATTTGCTTGGAAGGAAGGAGGGTCTTCTTTGGCCAAGAATCTGTCGATCTCCGAGTCTGAGCTCTCATGGATCTCAATCATTTTGATCGATCTCAAATGAGGTTTTGATTTATTTCATAGTTTCCTTGAGATCAACCTACCTGCCTTTTTATTTTTAAAACCTAAATCGATATCACCTTTAGATGGCTTGCCCATAGGTGTTTTTGTATTCTTAGCAGAGGCGTTAGGATAGACGTGTTGTTCATGGATCTGCTCAACATATTTTGGGTTGGATATAGGCTTACTGAGGGTGGTTGTAAAACAGGCATGTGTATATGAAGGGACTGCTCTAGCAGGGACTATGGTTTCCTCTAACCAAGGTTTGTCAACCTCTACAACATTGGATTCAATGAAACCGTTTCGGTCAGGAAGGTTTTCCAGTCATCATGTTGTAACTTCAATCTATGTACTAACAGTATCTTTATTAATCCGTTGTGAAACAAGATTGAATCCAACTGTTGTCTCTTATACCTCTTTGTCATTTTATACAGGCTTCTCCACAGGTAATAGGGCATATTTAATTGAAACCCAATGAAATTCATAAGAAAATGTATATGATATAGAAAAAAAAAACCAAAACAGCCTTCGCATGTCACAAATTGTTTCAAGACTGCTAACAAACCATGCCACCAAGTTTTCAACAGGGAAACGGGCATACCTTTGTCACAACAATTGATTTTTTGAGACGTGAAGAAAAGGCTCCATGGAACCTCCTCAACCTTGGCGTTTTTGAGCAACTTTTGCCTGTTCAAAGGAAGACCTGTTGCTTGACCTAAAACCTCCTTTGTGACCTCGACCTGAATGTCTCCTACCTTGGCTCAACATACGTCAAAAGAAAGGGCAAATTCCTGAGCGGTTTGCAAGTTAAAACCCTGGAACTTCTCAAGAAAAAAAGCCATCCTTGACCCTCAAGATCCTCCCTCGCATCATCACACAGGAGCAGGGTATGAGAGCCATTAGGTTCAATCCTGAAAACCAGGGCCATTGGGATACAAAAGGCAGACAATAAAACATAGTGAGTAGGGAGGGTTTCTAGGAGAAGACCATAACGACATTTCAAACCGAAAAACTCATCAATACCCTAGCGTGTATGAATAGAATTTCCTTAATAGGAAATGATAGGCGTTTTGAGAAATGAATGCCAGGAGTACATGAAAAAAATGAGATTTAGCTTGAGGTGATGGGCTCATATTTGTCAGATTGCCACCTCCCACAGGGTACAGGCTCCGACCAAGTTCATTAAATTTTGTGATTGCGCAGCAAGGTGGGTTTGGTTTCTAAAGTTTAGGAGAGGAAAAATTTATAAACCAAAATGTAGTGACAAGGATACGCATGACCAAAAGCCACAAAAAATATATCAAAGTTTAAATTAAACGGACCCTCGGTGAATCACATAAAAATCAATAAGCATACTTCACATTTGAGGATTCAATAAAGAAGATGGGCTTGATAGCAGGAAACAAAATCTTTATTAACAAAAATTGTGGAGCCAACTACCTTTCATAAACTTTAAATAAAGCAGTAATCCAATCATAGGTTTTGATGCTTTCTTTTCATGCTTTCAGTCATGAACGAAGCATGAAAATGAAAACACTAGGAATAACCGAAAGATCACAATCGTAGTTTCAAAAACTGCTTATGAAGAACAATAATCGTATGACCCCAGGTAGGCAGCTACATAAATTATTATCTGATGCTTTAAAAAGTTGAAAATATGTAGGGCTGCCAATGAGTTCAGGTTAGAAATATTTGAAGGATTTCAAATCAAAGAACAACTAAAAGACATTTAAGCATCTTTGACAATCATTAAGTGGTCCAGCTTAAGATATATTTCGTTAAAAAAAATTAAATCTCGTGAAGGACTTAACAAATGAGAGCCACGATGTTTAATTTATTGGCTCCAATGTTGTTGGCAAGGCCACTACTGCCAGTAAGCGTCAATAACCTTGGTAGGGATGTCAATTAACCCACTCTGACGCCTCTGTTCTGTCCAAGAAAATTCAAATCAGAATGAAGGATTCTTATAATAAAAAATATTTTATTTTTTACCTGAGAATTTTCTCTAACCTGACATCGCTTCGTTGCAAGCGGGCCTGTTCAATACCCCGACGAAGTTGTCTTGGCACCATGCATGCATTTATCCACTGCCAGCAGACCTGTTCAGTATCCCGGTGGGTTTGCAAACACTTCCCACAACTCTCGGGAAAATTAGTGATATAATATATAGATATCCAGAAGAACGGGGTGATGCTGAAAATTTCAGTCTTTGGCACATTTTGTTATTTTCCGTTTGCTTTAATTTTTGCTTTCTAACCTTCATCATGGTATGAAAATAGTTCACTGATGAAACTAATTTTTCGAGGACAGGAGGGCATCCTTGAGTTTCTTTCTTAAAAGCAGGGACAACTTAAAGATCTTTAATGATAGTCATGTCTGCTCTCAAATGCAAATTGAAACCAAAAATCAATTATGAACAAAAAACCATCTTTAACTGGTCTACGTTTTTAGAAAAACATAGCAGTTGATGCTCCGACAGTCCTTGACAGTTGTTTAAAGATGAAGCATTATTTTCTTCCTTTTGAAATAGACTGTAATATAGGCATGTTTAACTCATAAAGCTAAAACAAAAATAGATCAGTGCGCCCTAGCCCAGTGCATCTCCTAGTACACTCAGATCAGTGCGCCCTAGCCCAGCGCATCTCCTAGTACACTCAAAAGGCCAAGACGTGAAGTTTGGATTTTCGGTCAAATCTAAGGTTTGACCAAGTCAAGTAAGCCATGATGAACTCTATGAAGTCTGAGAACAAGATAGATGGAGCCTCTAACTTCAGAGCATGGAAGACAAGGATTGACCTCATCCTTGTTAAGAATAAAGTGCTGGAT
>JASDQU010335208.1:2484-12674 GCA_032191745.1 Picea mariana
GGTTCTTATGACTGTCTAATTGGGATGGATTGGTTGGACTAACACCATTCCATCTTGGACTGTCGTAAGAACCTAAAGGCAAAATGTTCAATTTAGCCTTCGTGCTCAGTCCCTTCATGTCCACTGGACAAGACTTAACTAACTCATTGACTTTCCTCTTGGTTCCTATAGCCAACTTCACTAACCAAGACTTTTCATGTTTTCTTCTCGACAATTGCAAACTTTCCACAAATCTAGGATCTATATAACTATGGCTAGCCTCTGAATCAATTAAAATAGTGAAGGGATGGTTATTGATCATACCTTCCACTTCAATCATGTGTGACTGATATTCTGCTTTCTTGTTTTCCAGGGCTGCACATATCCTTGGCATTCTACTGCCCATGTCCTCCACTGTTTCAGCTTGCTGAACATTATGGACAACTCTCACTTTTCCATTTTTATGGGGACAATCTCTGTACTTGTGGTTCCCTTGACAGCCCCAACACTAAATGGGCATCTATCTTGGCCTTTATTCCCCTACACCAGCCATTCTCAGCTCTCTAAACGATGGTTGTCCTTGAGGACTATTTCTAAAAAAGGGTGGCTTAGTTCCCTTCTTCCTCTGATCCATCTGGAATTTGATCTTGTCTTCCCAAGCCTTCCAGAAAGTAGTCTTCTCTCTTTGTTGCTCATATAAGCATTTCTCCATCCTTATCATTTCTTCCATAGTCTTAGGATCATCATACTGAATCTTGTCACCAATGGAAGGTGGAAATCCACTTCGAAATACCTCTGAATCTTGACAGTATCATCTTTGATGAACGAGACATACCTTAGCAATTCCAAAAATCTTCATTTTTATTCATCAATGGTCGTGTTGCCTAGCTTGAGTTCAAAGAACTCTTTCATATTTCTGTTATAGTATATTTTAGTCAAGTATTTCTTCTCGAAATACCTCTTGAATTCTTTCCAAGTGATATCTTTCTCTCTAATGTGTTGAACCTTCACAAGCTAATCCCACCACATGGATGCTTTTCCTTTCAATTGATACATCACAATTCTTCCTTCTACATTAGAGGAATAATTCTGCAATTGGAAATATTTCCTCATGCAAAGAAACCATGTTTCGGCATCTTCCTCCTTCTTGTGTTCTCCATCAAACGTAGGAGGCTTAATATTGTTCATTTATCCCTTTAGTTCATCCACTCCAGATCTCCTGTGATTTCTTGTAGGAGATGGGCTTGAAATACTGTGTGCCCTCCTCTTGGAGTGACCTTGGGAGTGATGATGGTGTCTACCAACACTCCTTGATATTCTTCCCTCAGAAGTCTGGTGACTCCATGTTTTGCTTGAGTCTCTCTCCTTGTACAAATTCTTTTCTATTATCTACAAACTCTTCATCAACTTTAAGTTGAATTCTCGCTATTGTTCCTTAGCTTTCATGAGCTTTCTGTTATCTTCTCGGTGAGTCTAGGCATATTTCTGCAATCGTTCAACGATTTTCATCATATGCCCTTCCTTATCTAACTCTTCTTCATGTCCATTGGAGTTCGACCCTTTAAATCCCAAATGAACATCCATTCCTTTTGCTTCATTCTCCGAACTAGAACCATTCTGTGTCTCCTCCATTTCTTTGCACTTATTGGCAACTCTATTTAGTTCTAGCACTCGTTAAACTTTTGTAAACACAATGTGCAGACAACCGAAATTTGTCAGGCCATTATTCCTTAACAAATCCCACAACATTCATAAACAAATTTGATTCAAGAAAACGTTCATTTTTCATTCTCTATGATTCTCGTTCAGTCAAGAATCCCCGCAGATTTCTTCTTTTGGAGCTATGATCTGCTAAGTTTTCGGGCATTAGCCCCTTTTTCTCAGTTCCCAACCCACATGACCATGGGTCATGACCAAGCGCTAAATCAATAAGCGCGTACTCAGACCTTCGGCCTCGGAAATTTTCAAATCCCAATATGACAATCACTCAAATTTCTGAGTTACCTAACTCGCACAGTAGGGTGGATCAATGATCCATGTCTACCCAACATCCAACGACTGACACTCACTATGGAACCTCAGGCATATGAGTTCCAGGACTTCGAAAGATTTCACATCCACACACCTTGAACCATTAATATACAAACACTCCCATGTCACCTTAGGTGACGTTATTTCGTTACATCATTTAACGTTTTCCCAATTGAGGGGGCATGCAATGGTGGTTTGGAGTAACTCGCCTTTCATCTTGCAATTCTCCTGACACTGACACGTAACCCCTTAGTGAAACCATAGTTTGGATTGCGGGACCGCCTTGGAGAATTAGCTTCCATGCAACTTGGGTCCCCACAATGCCTTCTGGTCATGGATCTTGATGTATCATGATCAACGCCATTATGGGTCCTCCGACCTTTAACTACATTACGTAACCTCGAGCCTACTAACCCTACTCATAGAAGATGCCACATGGAGGCATACTAGCGACTGATACGTGGCCCATTCAAATGGGTGACATTCATCATGTTCCAAATTCCATTACAACCTTCCATGGTTCGGAATCAACTTACACTTGGCACACAACCCATGTGTCCACATCACCTCTAGGTGACATTATCATGACTCACCACTTCGGCTCTTCGGGCTTCGGGAGTTTCAACTCCTCCACACTCGAGCGCTTTCTCCCAGAGTTCACGATCTACCGACGCATGTCCTTTGCATTCGAATGATTGTGATCTACTTCAGAACTTCGGGAGTTTGTGCCTCAGCGCATTCCACTTCTCCCAATTGCTAAACTCCGAAAGGCTTCCAGGATAACCTTCCTGCACCTTCTCCAGATCTGACGATCGTAAAGGATTCTCCTTTTTCCCAAATAGATCCTATGGCTCCAACACCCCAAGTGTTGAGCGCTCTCTCTCTCTGGTCAAATACCACGCCAGCTGCAGTTTTATTCTACCGCTACTCCTCCTGAGCTTCGTAACATGACCAAGTAACCCGTTGGCACTCAGAAACATTCCAAGGTTCGAAATTGGTTCCATCCGAACACCATTCCACTCGAAACCTTCGGTCCAAAGGCCACTTATCCAGCCCATCCAGGCTCAACGTCGAAACTATGGCTCTGATACCATATTGTAACGTCCCCGACCATCAACCCCACTATCGGGCAACGCTACTACACAGAAACATTCACATACTTATATATATAACATGCATATTAAATCAAATTAACTCCTTTAACCAAACAATACAGAGTAATCATAGGATTACTGCTGACATTCAGAAATAATGGAATTAACAGTAAATATCATTGCAACGGAATACATGATAATATTACAAGCATCACATACCTGCATTTTAGTTGAAATTAAAATACATAATGATAGTTATCTTAGAAATTGTAGTAACTCCACCAACCACGTGAAGACCTTCCATGAACCTCCCAGCCTTAGACCAAGTTGCTCATCATGCTCAACAGTGGGTCACCCATGAGCTGGGACTAAGCTCCACCCAAGGCAAGGGAATCCTAAACTAGGTAGAGGTTATAGGAAAACTGCACAGAGCAACCGAAAGGATTCTCTCCAAGAGCCTTCTTACACCCATTACTCACAAACTCTCATTCCCCACATGCCTGTTCCACTCGGGAGTATACACCTTCACAAGAACAGTCCATCAGTGCTTCACCTCCCTCTCTTGGTCTCGAAAATAGGCTGGATCAGGAATTCTCATAGCTCCGTAGCTGGTGGTGGACTCTCTCTGGGAGAAAACTACTTCCCAGCAGACTCTCTCACCTGGAGAGAGCTGCTCACAGGCTTGACAATCTGCCTCTTCAATCATGGGCCTGGCAACCCGCTTCTTTAGCACACTCCTTGACTCGGCTCTAGCCAGGTGAGGAAAATAGCCATGGTTCAATACTCATTCACATAGGGATGACGACCACAACAGAAAATGGGCATAGACTCGAAAATGGCAATAGCCCATGCTAAACACAACACACTCAGGCAATTACTTAGGTGTCGGGTTCCTTAGAAGACACAAAATGGTTCACGGATTTCGGGTCTCAGGTGCGTGCGTGATAATTGAAAGGGTCGAATAAAAAGGTCACGGGATTCACAAGAATACCCAGTCGAATTCCCAATTCTCGTTTTTAGGAATGTGTGAGAAGAAAATTAAGTAGAGGTCGTTCATAAAGGTCTCGCAGTTTCAGACGGAGGATCGAGAAAAACTGGCAGAACGAACCCAGACTCAAACGGTTCAGACAACTAACGGTAGAATGGAGGATGAACTCCCAACTCAGCTGACACTTCAACTTTTAACCACATGCACCCAGGTCAACACTTGTCTTCCTGGAGCTACATGCATTCCCTTTTGCACACGTTGGAGCTGCATGCTTTGCCTCTCCTGGGACTTAGGATAAAAACATGTTTGTCACACATCTTTGGAATAATAATAAAATATTATTCTCAAGGACTTAAGCCCCTAATATTAGCCCCTCTTTCCAACCTTTCAGCCCCTTTTCCCTTACCCACCCTGTGAAAGCTTAGTCCCCCATCACTCTTTCTTTTTGATTGGTCTGCACACATCGATGTTTAATCTTTATTAATGTTTTGCTTATTACATATACAAAAATAGGTTCCTGGCCTTTAACACTTAGGCTCTCCAGCCTAATAAACACATAAGCCCACCAGCTTATCAATACTTGGCTCACCAGCCTACAAAACATGATTTACAATTCATAAACATGATTACAACAGGGCTTGTCCTTGGGGATATTACAGAGAGCACAAGTGAGATCATAATGGAAGTGCATGATAATCACAAGGGAAAACCGATAGTTTGTACTCATTATTTATTCTAGGTGATGTCGAAGTATCACAAAGGGACACAAAGTAGTTGCCATAGTAATGGCTCTAGGGCGAAGCTTGGTACTGTTTGTGTTTTCATGATGGTGCACTCATTCAGTAGGGGGAGTAGCTAAACAATTCATAAGAGCAATATGGAGGGTGTTCAAGATGTATGGGTCAAAGCACTAAGAATTGTTTTGGTTCTACTCGTCGAAGGTCAGGGGAACTCTCAGTTGGGAAAACAACCACCACTTGCAGTAAGTATATGGGGGTTCAATTAAGGTAAAAGGTGTTTGGGAATAGGATGGAACACGACATGAAAAAGAAAACAAAGTATTGTAGATAATCGAAGAGTAAAAAACAAATTTGAAGATAGAAGGTGGTGTCTAAAGACACCATTACAACACTTGAGTAGAGCACATTATGATCAAAACATCATAGTGCATGTTGCAAACCTTGATCTGCATGATCTATTGCACAATATGAACACAATGTTATACTTTCGTAGTCAACAAAGAGACTACTTTATGTTTCTTTCATGAACACACCATCAATCCAGTGCTATAGTCGAACACATAGCCAGAAGTGGACTTCCAATCATCATCGTCGCCATCCTAGTTAGAGTCAATGAAGCCAACCAACGAATCTAAACTTCGACAATACTTGATACCAAAATGAGTGGTACCTTTGATAAAGAGGACAATTCATTTGACTTATTTCCAATGGATTTCCTTAGACTCCTGCATAAATTGAGAAACCACACTAACAACAAAGGAAATGTTAGGTCGATTATGAGTAAGATAAATAATACTGTCGACCAGTTTTCAATAAAGTGTAGCATCGAATGCAAGTGTTTGAAAAGGAGTAGCACAAGGATTTAAATCATATCTAAACTGAGAGATGAAAAATCCATCACATAATGGTAATACTTGCAGACCAAAAAAATAATGCAGAGTACCAAGATCTATCATGTTAAAGGAGTCAACAAGTTTTTTCTTCAATCTAAGGATGAGATCACTATTATTGTCAGTAATGAGTAAGTCGTCTATATATACAAAAATCAATCAAGGTGTCTCTATTGGTATGGAGTACATACAAGCTATGATCAAATTCACAACGTTGGAAACCAAGTCAAAGAAATAAATTGTCGATCTTAGCATACCAAGCTCAGGGAGCTTGTTTCAAACCATAAAGACAATTCTTGAGTCAAAAAATCAAATTGGAATATGTCACAAAACCAAGTGGTTTCTCCATGAAAATTTCTTCAGATAGGTCGCCATGAAGAAAGGCACTCTTCACATCCATCTGATGGATTTTCCATCCAAAACGAGTAGCAAGGGAAATAATCGGCTGAAAATAATTCATTTTTTTGTCAGGGGAAAAGGTTTTAGTGTAGTCGATTCCTTCTTGTTGAGAAAATCCCTTCGCAACTAGGCATTCTTTATGTCTCTCAACAACACCTTCATAGGTAAATTTGTTCCAGTAGACCCATCAACACTTCACAATGTTCTTTCCTTGTAGTTGGGGAACTAAGTCCCAAGTGTGATTCTTCGACAAAGAATCAATTTATGTCTACATGGCCTACTCCCATTCTGGTCGTCCTTCAGAATCTAAGTAGCTAAAAGGATCATAATTTTCAAGTACACAAGTCATCAAGGCAATGATGACATGTTTCTTTTGACTTCGAGTTTGTTGTCCGGAGGAAACATCCACAGAATCAACTTCAATTTTCTTAGCATTCCATCTGGGTAGACAAGAAGCATGTGAACTATGGTTCAATTTAGCATGTCGATCATAAGTAAGAGGGTATTCAATCAACAGACTAGTCAAAATTGAGGACGATGGACTAATTGACTTAGAGGTTGATGGTCTAGTCGATACAAGAACAAGATTCGATTTTCTAGTCGAAGGACTGAAGTATGGAATAGGAGAACCAGTGTTGGAGACAACATCAAAGGGGTCATCCCGCAACAATCCAAATGAGGAATTCAATAACTTAATGCTATAAGACTTATCATCAAACCGTAAATTTTTTTCCTGATAATTATTTTCTATTTGACAAGATCAAACAATCGATAGGATTTTGACTCTTCAGAGTAGCCCATCATGATGCAAGCATGAATATTTGCATTCAACTCCCTTCTGCAATCATCGGAAATGTGAGCCCAGGAAACACATCCAAACACACGGAGGTGGTCGACTGAAATATTTTTTCCACACAATCATTCAACTAGAGTCATGGAAGGAACAACTCGAGTCGAGATGCAATTGAAATGGTAGTTTGTACAATACAACGCTTCAGCCCAAAATCGAGGAGGAAGATCTTTAACCTACAAAAGACATCTATCCATTTCGAATAACGTACGATTCTTTCATTTTGCGATGCCATTTTGCTGAGGTGTGTGAGGAATGAACTGTTACCGATCAATACCAAAATGAACCAAATATTCTTCAAAATGTCTATTTACATACTCACCACCATTATATGATCTCAAGCGCTTGATGGGTCAACCACATTGTTTTTCAGTAAAGGCTCTAAAATTCTTGAACTTTTCAAAGACAAGGTTCTTATTCTTAAGGAAGTAAACCCATGTAAAGCGAGAAAAATCATCAATGAAAGTCAAAATGTACCTTGCACTTGCTGGTGAAGGTAGATTGATGTAGCAGACATCACTATGAAGCAAATCTAGTAGGTTTTGTGTTCACCATGTTTTTCCAGAGTCAAATGGTTCCCAGTGATGCTTCCCAAGTACATAGCCCTTACAAACTCCTTGAGGGGGAAACACCTTTGGCAAACCAACAACCATGTTCTGAGTTTTCAGTGCCTGCAGACTTCAGAAGTTCAAGCTTATGAGTCACTCATTCCAGATTCAACTTGTCTCATCATTGTGAGAAACAAGTGTAGTCAGTTCAATGTCAGGTCGAGTTGTGTCATGGAATTTGTACAAATCATCTATTTGGTCGAAAATCCCGCCGATGACAATCGAATTTCCTTTCTTCACACGAACATCGAACCAATCTAGCCAAAATTCAACAATATTACCCGTCTATGTTAACTGAGCAACAAACTATGGATTGACACTAAGATTTGGTACATCATAGACATCGACAATCTTCCCATGTTGACAGGAACATCACCCTGACCAACAAAATCCAAAGAAAAATAATCAACAACACAGATTTTCTTCTCCTTAGTTTAATCCAACCACATACAAGGAGGAATCCTTATCCATGTGATGAGTGCACCCAAAGTCGACTACCCATCCATTCTGCATAGAATGAGATAGCAAGGCTCGACAGGTTCTGATTTCGAAGGTGAAATTATCAGTGGGTCGACGTACATTGGACACATCTCCTTCAAGGTGTTTAATCTTCTCTTCTAAGTCATCTCGCTTCTTATAGAAGACTTTCTCCACGTGTCAATTATTTCCACAAAATTAACATGTCTTCTTCTTTTGACTTTGCTGGGGTGCATATGTCTATCTTTGTGGTTTATGGTCGTGGTATGCAGGTTTATGTGTAGAGGCATCAAACCGTACTCTATCCTTGGGATCCATCTTTGTCTTTGGGATTCTTCTAGCAGTTTGTGTTGATCAATAATCAAAAGGCCACGAAAAGCTTCAAAGGTGTAATCCTTACCATCTTCCTTGGGTGCTTTCCAATTGGCATGAAAAGTCGATATGAACACATTGAATGGTGTTCTCAAGTTCATCAAGGCCAACTTGATGAGTTGTCCATCTTTCTTCTTACAGTTCTTTCTACATTCACCCAATTTCAAATGGAGTTCTTTGACATGCGCCAAATAGTCCTCCATTCTGTCAAAAGAATGAGGATTGAGAGAGATCAACTCTTTCTCCAACTAAATGACGTGGCTCTTGTTGACTCGATCGAACAATGACTTCAACTTCTTCTAGACTTAATGAGGGCAGACAATTCCACTTAGGTGAAATCCAATCTCCCGCGAGATGTAGGTTGTGATGACCCCTACAACCTTATCCTTCTTGCCATCAACAACAAACGTTTCCTAGTCGTCTGTTGGATCTCGAATCAAAACCTTGATATATTGCCACAATCCTTTTCTCTTCAATAGGGTTTCCATATCTAGTGCCCATACTGCATAATTTGATCCGCTCAGAACAATAAGATCAATCTTCAAAGCCATATTCGATATCTAGACAGAAATTGGTCTGTTTCAATAAGTTCCAATCAACAAACCATTGGTTGGGAACAACTGTGTCGAGTTATGCTAAGAAGAGGAGATTAAGGAATTTGAATAGGTAGAGGAGCAGGTTCACCTGCAAAGAAGGGATATTCCAAAAAACTAGATCGTAGACAAAGTCGAAGATTGGGTTGAAGTCTCGTTCTACACCAAAATGCGAGACACCAAATACTTCAGGTTGATGGAGACTTATTGGCTAGTTAAGGATATTGTAGGTTAGGCCCCACATAGGATGAGGAGTGAGCAAGCGAAAATGCTTCATGCCATACACATCCTCGAGGGAAAGTTCGAATTGTTCTGTTGTTCCCAACATGGTATCAACTTCATGGTCACCCAGGCGTCTCAAGGACAGGAGAGGAAAGAGCGTAGTCATGTTCCATAGAGCCCACTGAGGTCGATTAACTGCCCCATCAACGTGGATGAGATTTAGAAGGATCTTGTTGTCCAAGCTCGTGAAGAGTTTCCAACACCAAGCATTGCCCCTCAGGAGAAGAAAGAACTAGGTTAACTGGTCTCTCTTCATTTTTCGACTTAGATTGTTTGTTAAGTTCTTTTTGTTTAAATTAGGTGGATACCCTGGATCATAGGAATCTGACATTTCTACCTAGTTTAGGTATGCTAACGACCACAGGGCTAGATAATAACATGATATCACTCTCATTGTGCCGGAGATTTGGATCGAGTTTATGTAAAAGGTAGACCCCCTTACCTTTTTTTTACCATTTTTGTGCATATAATAAAATTTTATGCTCTTTTAGATTTTAAAAAATAATATTGCTAAATTAATTGTTTATTTTTGTTCTTCTAATCACAACCATGACTATTATTAAGCCGTTTTGTATTAAGAGAAATCTCAATGCAAATGGAAATAGCCACGGGACCCACATGAATGAATATCACAAGTTTCTAATTAAGATAGAAATTTTAATGCAAATGGAAATAGCCACCGGAACTACATGAATGAATATCATACTTATTGTGGACAATCAATGGTGAGCAATCTCCGAGTTATATGTCGTATATGCATGATGGAGAAGGAATATCCTAAAATCATGACACTGCAGGCACTAATTATTGAGGCAGTTTAACCTGTACGAACAATCCCCGTTTTATTAATGACAATCATGGGCTCCCAACTCTTTCTCATGAATGCT
>JASDQU010335210.1:0-12635 GCA_032191745.1 Picea mariana
AAACTCCTTATCTCTCCTTGTGGCTTCTCTGGCCACTGAAAGTCACTTCTAGCCATCCCATCCTATAGTGTTGCTCCTCCCAATTCCAATGAGCTATTACACTGAGGGGTTCCTCCAAGTAATGTGCCCAAAATGACCTCTTCAGTGAATTCCATTGACTTATAGCTCAAAATAGTCAAAATCATGGAAATCGTTGGAATGCAATGAAACCAAAGACAACCTGTGCGGAATGTCTCATAATGATGGAATATGATCATCAATGCAAGATGGACCCCACAATGCCTCTCAAATACCCCTATACTCGCTCTATCACCCATCTGGCTACTCTGGTCATTATAAATCTCTACCCTGTGATGATGTCCCAAAGTGGGGACATTACACCAACTGCCTTGAAGTAGAAGTAGAATGATGGAACCACTGTCACACTATTATTGTGAGATATATCACTGTAAACCTATACCAATAAACTTGAACCATGCATCAACCATGCATCAACCTGTACCTCGACTTGTAATCAACTTGTACCATAAACAAGTGCATCAACCATGCACCGACTTGTACCATAAACAAGTGCATAAACCATGCACCAACCTGTACCATAAACAAGTGCATCAACCATGCACCAACCTGTACCAAACAATCTATAATCAACCTATACCATAAACAAGTGCATCAACCACGCACCAACTTATACCATAAACAAGTGCATCTACCATTGAATTAGTAATAGCATAATTATAATCCTTTTTCTCCAAATAATCCAAGTGTTATATCAATGTATAATTATTATCCAATAATGAGCAATAAAAAATGAACAATCACACACATACATAGTACACTAGTGTTTTACGTCGAAACCAAAATTGGGAGAAAACCATGGAATGATTTTTCTTATATGTCTTGAAGAATTACATTCATTGGAAACACAAAATTCCTTTGTTTTCCAGCTGCAACTAGAAGGAGGCTCCAACCCCCTAGTTTCTCAGGCTACAAACTGAGGGAAGCTCCAACTCACCAATTCCCTAGCTACAACCAGAAGGAGGCTACAACCCCCTATGTTCTTCGGCTACAACTAAAAGGTCTCTACAAACACTTGTACTTGCTCTATCCAACCACCTTGAAGTAGAAATAGAATGATGGAACCACTCTCACACTATCATTGTGAGATATACCACTGTAAACCTGTACCAATAAACTTGAACCATGAATCAACTATGAATCAACCTGTACCTCAACCTGTAATCAACCTGTACCATAAACTAGTGCATCAGCCATGCATCAACCATGCACCGACTTGTACCATAAACAAGTGCATAAACCATGCACCAACCTAGACAATAAACAAGTGCATCAACCATGCACCAACCTGTACCAAACAATCTATAATCAACCTGTACCATAAACAAGTGCATCAACCACACACCAACCTATACCATAAAAAAGTGCATCTACCATGCACCAACCTATACCAAACAATATGTAATAAACCTATACCATAAACAAGTGAAACCAACCATGTAAAGTATGTACCAATCATGTGTTAAGTATTCATCAACTATAACTCATCAATATGTACCAACATCATCAACTATACAACTCATGTATGTGCCAACTCATGAACTACTTGTCTCAACCATGCACCCAACTTGTACCTCAACTAAAATCCCTCATCAGTTTTATCATCCAAATATTATTTGTAACTCTATAATAGACCTAGTGTATATTATCGCATACCTGCAAACCTTCCATAACTTTAAACAACAAGAGACTATCATTTTCATCAAACTTTTCTTTAGTCTCACATGACTAGTTTTGGATTAGTCAATAACCCTAACTTGAAATAATCATAACTTTGTACCTGTAATGAATAAATATCCGAAACTGATACACAATGTTATTCAATGTGTTTTATGCAATTACTCCAAGTTTCACTACTTAAACTCTCAGAAAAGGATTTATAACAAAAATGGCATACCTTGTTGAATTCTGGCTTATTCTAGAGAGCGACCTTGTAGAGTGTGCCTCGCATAGAATATTTTTTGAATAGATCTGAAACTGTTAAAAAATATACTGTAGACTGTAATATAACCAAAAAATTTGGTTTTACTAACCTGGGTTCTCCAACTTCTCATGGCCATAACTCTCTAACCGTGAGGAGTTATGTGATGTTCCACATACCACCAGAAATGGCATGACAAACACTATCCATATAATATAGTTTCACTGACAAATTCATTGACCTTCATCTCATCATTCCACAAATAATCATGGGTTATTTAACCATACTTTTAGGATAACTCAATCCATAAAGCGTCTTCCCATGAGGGATTTCACCATAAGGGGAACACTTTGGAGTTCATCCATATATACTTATTATCAAACATGAAAAGACAATAATGAATCATATTTACATCAAACAAACTTGGGTCCATTACCCAAACCTTTGTGCTACCAGGATTTCTTCAAGGGTTTACATTAATGACAACTAACCTTAATCAACATACTCATTTTTCTTTCTTTAAGTTACATCTCAAAACTCTTCATCTACCTTTTTTTACTACACTTCATTACATTCTTATTATTGCCTACTACTTTCTCATTTCATATTTATGGTGTATTGAATAGATATTTATGCTCATTTTCCTTTCTTTAAGTTACATCTCAAAACTCTTCATTTAACACCGTCTTGAACCCCCATTTTAAATAATGTATTGTTACAATGCTAAGAGGCTAGATTGTCCAAAAAATTATTAAAAGGGCACTGTGCCTAAGAGATGTAATGTTTTGATCATTATTAATAATACACACATCGTTTGCTTCTAGATGGACAAGGAATGGAGTTATAGGGGGCTATGATTCCACAAGAGAGGGGGCTTGAGGGGCTAAATGTTATTTCCTATTTTAATTACCCTTTTGTCTAAGGGAGTGGAACAGTTACGTGAGCTTCTTGGGGAAGGCCATGAGGTTCTTGATTCCCCACGAAACCCGCCCTTGGTCTGTTGGGGAGGTTGGTTGATTACTCGTTCATTCCTTTTCTCATTCACCCCTTCATTCGCTTATTTTCACTCGTCCAATTTCTCACAAGTTCATGCATTCATTCACTTGCTCACTCATTCATTGATCTCGTCCTTACCTACCTACCTACCTAATGTAGGAGCATCACCAACATCAAGCAAGCGTGAAGGCAGAAGACAACTGGGACAAGTGCTAGTGCATTTTTTCACATGTTGAAATGATTTTGAAAGTTTAAATGAGTGAACTTTGGCCCGAGGGTCTGCATTAGTTGTGGTATCAAGGCATAGAAGGAGTTCTTTGATTTCTATAGCAGAGAAAAGAGGAAAATTTTTAGCCATGCCACCGAGAAGAAGAGATAGGCCAATGGAAATGTCTGATCCAGCAGTGGAAATGGAAATGCGTGAACTATGTGCTAGGCTTGATGCCATGGAGAAAACACAGAGGCACACAGTTGATGCTGGGGATATCAGCGAGGCTGAGAGTGAAAATGAAGCTGGACATGAAGGAGAAGTTGCATTCGAGGATGTTGTAGATGAATGCCTATTCAGGGCTATTGCAAGGATAGGTGCCAGAGTGAAAATGGACATTCTAGTATATGAAGGAAACCTATATGTTGAAGATCTTCTAGACTAGATTAGAACTCTGGATAAGTACTTCGACTATGAGGAAGTCGAGGAAGACAAAAAGTTCAAACATGTTGTCACAAGACTTAAAGGGCATGCAACATTGTGATGGGATGAACTGCAAGCTGACAGACGCTGCAAAGGCAAGAAGAAAATCAAGAGTTGGGATAGAATGGTTGCAAATATGAAAACCAAATTCATACCCAAGGATTATCAAATTACTCTATTTCAGAGGATGCAGAATTTGAGACAGAAGCTGATGTCAGTGAAGGAATACACTGAGGAATTATAAAAGATAAACATCAGAGCAGGTCATCAGGAAAGCGATTATGAAAAAGTTTTCAGGTACATGAATGGTCTGAGATATGACATCCAATATGAGATGAGCATGATGATCATTCGTAATGTAGAAGAAGCTTATCAAATGGCTCTGAAAGATGAAGAAAAGATGAGCCGAAAGCAAGGTCAAAGAGGCCGAGGCAGAAGTCAAGCCAGAGGTAAGACAATTGCCTAAGACAAAACTCAGAAACCTCAAGAAGAGGGGAAGAAACCTCAAACTCGGCATGAGAGAGGAGGAAGCTCACAGAGAGGGCATGGAAATACTTTTCCTCGAGCTAGAGGAAGAGGAAGAGGCCAAGGAGGTGAAGTGAAATGCTTTGTCTATGGAAAGATTAGACATAAATATTATGAATGTCCAGATAGAAAGAAAGAAGTTGGTGAAACTCACATTGCCCAAGCATAAGGATGGAATGTTGAGGCAGAAGATTCTAAGGGCGGAAGATCCTTGATGATGAGGAAAGTTCTCTTAATTCCAGAGAAAGAGGTAGAGAACCCAACCGAAAGAAATAGATTGTTTTGGACTACTTGCAAGACCAAAGACAAGGTATGCAAGGTTATAGTGGACAGTGGTAGCACAGACAATCTTGTTTCTACAGAGATGGTGGGAAAGTTGGAGTTGGAGACTATCGTACATCCAAACCCATACAGAGTTTTGTGGTTACAAACAAGACATCAGGTAAATGTCACTAAACAATGTTTAGTTGAATTTAAAATAAGAGGATATAAGGATGAAATATTATGTGATGTCATTCCCATGGATGTTTGTCATTTATTGTTGGGTAGACCATGGAAATATGACAGGAATGTGATTCATGATGGGAGAAAGAACACATGCACCCTAGAGAAGAATGGGAGAACCCACATGTTGCTTCCGATTAAGGATAAAGAAATGAAACCAGAGGTGAACAACACTGTACTTATCATGAGTGGGAAGGAACTTCTTAGTGAGGTTAAGAAGAAGGAAGACACACAATTTGTTGTGGTTAGGAAGCCTAAAATTGTGTTGACCAGTATAAGAGTGGATGATTTACCAAAGGAAATCCAGGAGTTGCTGGAAGAGTTCGTTGACATAGTAGTGGACAAACTACCTCGTTTGTTACCACTGATCAGAAGTATAAGTCATCACATCGATTTTATACCTGGAGCTAGTTTACCAAACAAAGTAGCATACAGGTTGATGCCGCAGGAGAATGAAGAGGTCAAGAGATAAGTCCAGGACTTAATGGACAAAGGGTTGATTCGAGAAATCTTGAGTCCATGCGCTATTCCAACAGTGCTCATACCAAAGAAAGATGGAGGCTGGAGGATGTATATAGACTCGAGGGAAATCAACAAGATTACCATTAGATATAGATTTCCTTTGCCAATGATGGATGATTTGATGGATTGCTTGAGTGGAACAATTGTTTTTCAAAGATTGATTTGAAAAGCGGATATCATCAAATTCGTATGAGAGAAGGTGATGAATGGAAAAAAACATTCAAGATGAATGAAGGGTTGTATGAATGGCTTGTTATGCCATTTGGCTTAACAAATGCGCCTAGTACTTTCATGAGATTGATGAATGAATTCCTGAAGGAATTCATTGGGAAATTCATCATTGTATATTTTGACGATATATTTATTTTCAGCAAGATAGAAGCTGAACACTTGAAGCATTTAGCTACAATGATGAGAAGACTTGAAGTTGTTGATAAACATGAAGAAATCATCATTTATGAGGACATAACTCATTTATTTGGGTTTTGTTATCTCTGCAAATGAGCTGAAGATGGATCCGGATAAGGTAGAGGCGATTAAGAATTGGTCATCACTGAGGAATGTATTTGAAGTTCAAAGCTTCCATGTATTGGCTAGTTTCTACAGAAAATTCATCTGAAATTTCTGTGGAATTAGCACACCGATGATGGACATGGTGAAGAAAAGACACAAATCTTTTCATTGGATAGAGGAAGCAGAGAAAAGTTTCAATCTTCTGAAGAAAAAGATCATGGAACAACCAATTTTGGTGTTGCCATATTTTAGCAAGACGTTTTAGGTCAAGTGTGACGCAAGTGGGTTTGCAATTGGAGTGGTCTTGAGCCAAGACGATAGGTGGGTCACATACTTCAGTGAAAAATTGAATGAGGCAAAGGTTAAGTACTCTACATATGACAAGGAATTTTACGTAGTCATACAAGCATTGAAGAAGTGGAGACATTATTTGGTTCCTAAGGAGTTTGTTTTGTACAACAATAATCACGCTTTGCAATTCGTGACTCAATAGGATAAATTTAACCAGAAGCATGCAAAATGGGTTGAATTCATGTAGAATTTTACTTTTGTAACTAAGCATATTTCTGGAACTGCTAACAAGGTTGTTGATGCTTTGATCAAGAAATGTTTGCTTATGCAGGAATTTAGAGTCAAAACTTTGGGTTTCGATAACCTCAGAGAAATGTACAGAAATGATCCAGATTTTAAAGAGGTGTACGAGGCATCTGAGAATCCAGTTCTCAGGGACAAAAGCCAATGGAATAAATACATGATCTAGAATGGATTAATATTCAAGGGAAATCAGTTATGTATTCCAAAATGCTCCATGAGGGAGAATCTATTGAAAGAAAAAGATAGCGAAGGATTGGCCGGACATTTCGGTTAGGACAAAACGTTCTCAAAGTTGAGTGGTGCATATTTCTGGCCGGGAATGAGGACGGATGTTAAGATATTCGTGGACATATGTAGAATTTTCCAGCACACGAAAGGAATAAGGCAGAACACAGGGTTATACTAGCCATTACCCATACCTAAGAGGCTGTGGGATGCAGTGAGCATGGATTTTGTATTAGGGATGCGAAGGACACAAAGAGGATTTGATTCAATCTTTGTGGTAGTAGACATATTTTCAAAGATGGCACATTTTATACCATGCCGGAAAACCAATGACGCAACTCATATTGTGAACCTGTTTTTCAAAGAAGTTGTCAGACTTCACAGTTTGCCAAGGAGTATAGTTTCAGATCGAGACACCAAGTTCATGGGACATTTTTAAAGGACTTTATGGAAGAAGATGGGGACAAATTTTTCATTTAGCTCAACATATCATCCTAAGATAGATGGGCAGACAGAAGTTGTGAATAGAAGCTTGGGAGATTTTCTGAGAAGCATAGTGATTGAACACCATAGTCAATGGGATCACATTCTGCCATAGGTGAAATTTTCTTACAATGACTCACTTAACAGAAGCACAGGGAAAATCCCATTCCAAATTGTATATGGAATGAAGCCAAGAGGAGTTTCTGAATTGAAAGATTCCGGACAAACTGAATTCAGGAGTGTTAGTGTGGAGGATTTTGGATAAGCAATGAAGGAGCTTCACAACTGAGTCAAAGAGAGATTGCAGAGTTCAAATCAAGAATACAAGGGTAGAGTAGATCAACACAGGCAAGAACTTCAGTTTGAAGTTGATGATCTGATTCTTGCACATATGAGGAAAGAAAGGTTCCCAAGGGGAACATATAACAAATTGAAGATGAAAAAGATTGGACCATGCAAGGCCGTGAAGAAATTTGGGGAAAACACTTATGAGATTGAATTACCCGATGGGATCAGAATTTCACCGATATTAAATGTTGTGGATTTGTACCCTTACAGAGCTAAAGAAGTAGGAGCAGAGGTTGAACAGACAGAGGTTCAGTGGGCCAAACAAATGCTTATCGCTGAAAAGCCACAAATGGAAAGAATAATTGACAAGAGAGCCAACAAGAAAACTAGGAGAAAAGAGTATTTTGAATACTTGGTCAAATGGAAGGGACATCCAGTTGAATATGCCAGCTGGGAAAATGAAGCAGAGATTCAGAAGCATGGACAGATAGTGCAATAACTCATGAATAAGAGTCCATGAAAATTTTCAAGCAGGGGACGCCTGTCAAGAGATATTGTAGTCTGGGAGGAAGCAAGAAGAATCTAAGTGAGTAAAGGACTCTCGAAGGTCAAAGAGCTGAAGCGATTACTAGTTGTCAATCTGTGGGAAGACACGCGTTGAGAAATTGTGAACTTCAGGTAGAAGCATTCCAGAAGGAAGAAAACGGGAAAAGTTGAGACTTTCTAAGGCTGAAGTCCTGAAGTGGACTAAAGCCATTGATTTGAGGTGGATGCATGGTGCTTGATCTAGAACTTAGGGTACAGATTACTCTGGGTGAAATAAGAGGTTGAAAGTGTTGAACTCTAGAAAGAAGAGGTCGAAAGTGCTGAACTCCTGAACCGCAGAGTCTCGAAGTGGATCTTGATCGTTGATCATGAATGAGGATGAGGATCGTTGATCTGGTCACGGCTAAAGGTTCCAAAGTTGTGAAGCACCAGGAGGGTAATCTATGGGTCATAGCCCAAAGTCACATGCAAGGAAGGAGCTAGTGTCTGTTAGTGTGAGATTTGGACAGGGCGCTAAGGAAGTAGGACACGTGGATAACCATCATTCTGTGAACATAAAAATGATGGTGGGGGGACCATTGTAGGGAGAGGAGGAAAAATTAGCAGACATTCTAGTTCGTAGCCTGCTATTTTCCAGCGTCGTTGATCTCATCAGGGCAAGGGATCAATGACTACAATTTAAAGGAGATTTGGGTGATCACTTTTCAAATTGTGGGGATAGATCTCTATGATAAAGAGAAAGAACGTTGTCATACTGCAATTAGTGTTGACCATCGATCTCAGCCCTCGATCAATTTTCAACCACACGATCTCCGATACATTAATTTCTAACAAAGAAAGCGCCAGGAAGGATTTGGTCGCAGTTTCAAGCCGTGGTCACCTGGGGAAGTGGTTTGAAGGGAGTGCCTATGTAGAATTAAATTTCGTATCGACTAAGGGATAACATGGAAGTGTTGTACAATGCATATTGATACATATATGTTCTTCATGAATTGAGAAGAAAAGGGACCTGTAACATGGTTTGGATTTTTTTTTTATCATATGCCTAATTCTAACAAAATGGTCACTTGCACATTTTGCATAATTAAGGGGTTTAAACACGTCAGCTCAGAATGCATATTAAAGAAATAGAAAAAGGCAAGGGAGTCTCCAGCCATGATAAGGAGATCGAAGGCTAGAATACCAGAGTTGGTAATGTAGAGACAGAATCTAATGGATGCAAGGGCAGAGGAGAGCAAGAAACAATAATAGAAACTGTAAGAAGCCTGAAAATAGAACTGCAAAGATACAAACAGGACAATGAGAGGTTGATGCAAGAGAAAAGTCAAATAAATTCTTGAGTGTTGCAGAGATTAAATTAGTTGCAAAGGAAAATGAAGAGCAGATCAAACTAAAAACAAGAGGAAGAATGCAAGAGGAAGAAGGAAGGTTTTGTGAAAGAAGAGAGGATCATGGAAGAGTTATTTATTAGAGAAGTGCTAGTAGAACTCATATACACCACTCACCTCCTTACTCAAAAATAAAGTTTTATGCATCAGAAGATTCCATAAGCAGTCCAAAGGTGTCTCCTATTAGGCACTAGAGAAGGAGACATGAAGTGGACAGTTTGCAAGGATATTTGAGGAAGCTTAAGCCACCCTCCTTTGATGGTGAAAAATAAAATAAAAATGATTTTGAAGCATGGTTTCTTGGAGTCAGGAGGCATTTTCAATTACATAACTATTCATCTAACCTAGAAGCTAGGATTTCCACCTACCATTTACACAGGAAAGATGCAATGTGGTGGGATCAATTGAAGCAAGTTGAACATATTAATGAGAGTAGGATCACTTGGAAGAAGTTCAAGAAGTACTTCCATAAGGAGTACCTCTCAGAGAATTTCTATGACAATAAAATGCATTACTTCTTTGAACTCAGGTTGGGAAGTATGACTATGATAGAATATGAGAAGAAGTTCTTGGGATTGTTAAAATATGTCAGGTTCATTGATGATGAGAAGGTGAAAATAAAATGATTTCTAAGTGGACTACCAACCTTTTATAAAGAAAAGATTAGGTATGATGAGCCCAATACCTTGACTGAGGCCATCAGGAAGGCTAAATACTTGTATGAGCAAGGCTAGGGAACAGAATCCCCATAGAAATCTTGGAAGGATAAGAAGAAGGAGAAGTTCGATCAGAGGAGGAAAGGATTCAAACCTCCCTTAAATAGGAATGAGCCTAATATAAATCATCAAGATCAGTATGATAAGGGTGAATCCAAGAAAGAAGACTCCTTAGGAAAAGGGAGAAAACCACCTATCCAATGTTGGGGATGCAAAGAATATCACTTGTACAAGGATTGCCCACACAGAAAGGAAAGAGTGAAGACTTTACACAACGTCCAAGAGGCTACAACAGTCGAAGATATGGGAAGAATCTATGCATCTTTAGATGATCAATAAGAGGAATACCAGTCCAATATGATTGAGGTGGAAGGTAAGATCATAAACCATCCTGTTGTTATTTTAATTGATTCGGGAGCAAGTAATTGTTACATTGATCCTAAAATAGTGGATAGATTACATTTGGAGAAAAGTAATCTTGGAAAATCAAAAGGAGAATCTGTGATATGGTCAGAAGTTGTTCCATAAGTCTTAATGGTGTGAATACTACTGTTGATATGAATATCATACCCTTGGGGTCTTATGATATTCTAATTGGAATGGATTGGTTGGAAAAACATCATGTTGTCCTAGATTGTCATAGAAATACATTTACATGTCTTGATGGAGATGGAAAACAAAGAACTGTGAAAGGATTTCCAAGATCCATCTTTATAAGGGATATTTCATCCTTACATTTGAAGAGATCTTTTAGAAAAGGATGTCAATTATATGCAGCTCATGTGGAAGAGCCGGAAAATACGAAGGGGCCAAGCCTTGAATATTTCTAGGTACTATAGGAGTTTTAATATGTATTCCAAGACATAACAGGGTTTCCACCAAGAAGGGAGATATATTTCTCAATTGATTTAGTGCCTAGAGCTGCCCCATTGTCAAAAACACCTTACATAATGAGCAGACCAAAGTTCAAATAATTTCAAATGTAGTTGGAGGAATTGTTGAAGAAAGGGTACATACGTCCAAGTGTTTCACCTTGGGGAGCACCAATACTTTTTGTCAAAAAGAAGGATGGAACCCNGTGATTTAGTGCCTAGAGCTGCCCCATTGTCAAAAACACCTTACATAATGAGCAGACCAAAGTTCAAATAATTTCAAATGTAGTTGGAGGAATTGTTGAAGAAAGGGTACATACGTCCAAGTGTTTCACCTTGGGGAGCACCAATACTTTTTGTCAAAAAGAAGGATGGAACCCTGAGGCTGTGTATTGACTTTCGACAACTAAATAATTATACTATAAAGATCAAGTATCCTCTACCCGTAATTGATGACCTATTTGATCATCTAAGAGGAGCAAAGATATTTTCGAAGATTAACATAAGGTCAGGATACCATCAGGTAAGGATCAAGGAAGAACACATTCATAAGATAGCCTCCAAGACCAGGTATGGGCATTATTAATTTGTAGTGGTGCCATTTGGACTGACCAATTCACCAACTGAATTTATGTTCTTAATGAATGGAATATTCAGAAATTATTTCTATAAGTTTGTCATAGTATTCTTGGATGAAATACTTATCTATTCTAAGTTCGAGGAGGAGCATGAACATCACTTAAAACTGGTATTACAAGTGTTGAGAGAACATCAGTTGTATGCCAAGCTGATTAAGTGTTATTTTTATCAAAATCATATCCATTACTTGGGACACATTATTTTAGAGTAGGGCATAGCAGTAGATTCATAGAAGATTGAAGCCATTAGAGGATGTCCAACACCCAAAAATGTTTCAAAAGTCAGATATTTTATGGGATTAGCTGGTTACTACAAAAGGTTCATAGTAGGGTTCTCTAAGATTGCTCATCCCATCACTTCTTTTCAAAACAAGGGAACTAAATTTGAATGGACACCTAAGTGTGAAGATAATTTCAATATGTTGAAGGAATTACTTACTAGTGCACCTGTGTTAAATATTGCTGACCCAAATGAAAGTTTTGTGGTATGTATAGATGCATGTAAGGAAGGAATTGGGGGAGTCCTCATGAAAAATGTACATTCCATTGGTTATGAGTCTAGAAATCTTAAGGAACATGAGAGGAACTATGCCACACATGACTTGGACTTTTCTGCCATTGTTCACGTGAAGATGTGGAGGCATTACCTCATGGGGAAGATAATTCAGTTAAGAATAGATCACATTGGCCTGAAGTATATTTTTGAAAAACCAACCTTGAATGCTAGGAAAACAAGATGGATGGAATTTTTAAGTGAATATGACCTTGATATCAATAATTTCAAAGGAAAAGAGAATAAAATTGATGATGCACTTAGTAGAAGAGTGCATATCATGCATGCTACTACTGTTAGTATGCATAAGTCAGATTTGAAGAGAAATTTTTTAGATGATCTTGTTATAGAACAGTATTACCTACAGGTAAAGGAAATATTACAACAAGGAGATGTACAACTAAAAATAAATAAGTATGAGATAAAGGAAGATGGATTACTCATGCATAAGAATATAATCTATACTCTTAGTTTCAAAGAATTGAGGAATTTGGTATGGAAGGTGTTAACTCTCAAAAACGCACCGGCATTTTTGAAGGAAAGATGCCTAATCTTGTAGGGAAAAATTTTCCAGCTTCCCTA
>JASDQU010335214.1:0-12674 GCA_032191745.1 Picea mariana
TGGGCCTAGTAAAATTGCCCAAACTACTATAAATACAGGGTGCCCGTTCTCATTATTCACATCTTAGCAGTTGCAGAGAGAACTGGATCTGCGCAAGTGCAGTAGCATCTTATGCACAAGTTTCTAGGAAGGTGTACGCTAGCCTTTGGGTGGGATTATCTAATTAGCTTGGTTTCTATTCTTGCCTGGTGCATTAGCCTCTCTTGGCTATTGGATTGCTACCAGGATTCTCTTCTCTGTCAAGGTCAAGGTGCTCGGAGGGTGGCTTTGGCCTATGGTTGGGTGACGAGGATATCGTCAATGGTAAAACGAGCACAATATTCTATATTCTAACACCATAGAGACCTGCAGATCTGAGCTTCCTTCTGACAGAAGGAACATGATAGGTATGAAACCTTCCTAAAGAAGGAAGATAATATACATACACGGAGATAGATAGAGAGGATCCACTAGATAAGGGCGCAAGGTCGAAAGGAGATGCGTGAACCAAAAGGAAGTGTAGAGAACATGACCTGAAGAACCAAAACAAGAGCTTGATGTGGGGGAAGCATATGATAAACCTTGTTGGATCGTTGTGACAGAGAGAGTCTCTCTGAGAGATGACATAAATTACCTAGTGATATCATGGCTTGGCACGGGGGTGGCCAGAGTGATAAGAATGATTACCTCTTAGCCTATGGTTGGGTGGAAAGGCACACACCCACAATCAGTTAGTCGGCTGCAACTTGTAATAGATAAGTATTCTCATACTCTGTGTAATTGAGCTGTAGATGTGTGATAAAATTGGATATACTATGAATGTTTTCAAGGATGTGCATATTTTCTTAATGGTTATACTATATCCCCATAATTTTGCCTGATTGTGTATTTAAGAAAGTAAGGAATAATTTGGCTTGTACACATAAATGCTTGAGCCCTGTGGTGGATCAAGTTAAAATAAATGAATTGTGAGTTCATTGACCTTGGGCATAGTTTCATGTATGCATGTCAACACTCCTAGTCGTAATGAGTCCCTTGGAGGAAGGATTCTGTTAAAGATCAGGAGGGATAGTGCATGTATGCATAGGATCTCTACGAGGCAGGCATATACCGAGAACCTCTTAAGTTCTAGAGTTGATGAATGAGAACAAGGGGTGCACGAAAGAATTCTTCTAAGTGTTAAGTTCAAGAGAAAGAGTGCAAAGATCTTAAGCCTTTCAGAGCTAGCAAATCTCAGGAAAAATAGTGAGATTGAAGTATCGAAAGGGAAGGTTCCTTTGTTTGGGAGATGAATGAATGAGATATGTTTGGGAAGGGCCAAGGTTTGTTGTGACCATTGGATATGGGACAGAGCATGGGAGTTAGCCCCTTGAGTCCTTCAGACTTCGCGAGTTCAGCCAATCGAGCGAGTTCATCGTAAGGGAGGTAAAATCCCCGAAGTCTCCAAGTCCCAAAGTTAATCTGGGCCTTAGATCTGAGGATGCCCAAGAGCCATCTCGATCATCAGATCTATGAGGTAGTCAGTCCGGTGTTGACCACTTCGGGAGAATAGAGGTTTAGTAATTCCAAAACTCCCAAAGAACGAAGTAACGAAGTAATGTGGACCATGGATTTATGGATCCTTCGTGACCCATCTCAACCGCTTGATTGAGGGAATGTGGGTATTACGCCGAGAGTACGTGGGGACCCATGTGTCGAGTGACGATGATGCCAAATGTCCCGCTCAAAGTGGCACACACTAGGGTATTAATGGGTGGTTAGTTGTGAGTTCCTTTGGAAATCCATGGAGCGACAAAGTCCATCTGTACCGTCGATCCGAGAGAGAGAATACGTGGAGGAAATCTGTCAACTTTGGGTGAAATTACTACGGGAGAAAATGAGTGCAGAGAGGTTGAACCTCCCAAAGCCAAAGATCCAAAATGATTTGTAGCTGTCGATCTGTGGGAGACACACGTCGACAGATCGTCAACTTTGGGTGATGTCACTCTGGGAGAAAAGGGGATGTGTTGAACAAGAAATCTTGAAGGCTGGAGAGTCGGAGTTCATCTGAGCCATCCGTCAACTGAGGACATGTGTAAGCAGATCTTCCAGTTCAAGAGATAACCACTTCGAAGGAAAGTGGGGTCACGCGAGTTGAGAACTCCCGAAGTAAATCATGACCGTCAATTTGAGTGAGACACACGTCGACAGATCGTCGATTTCGGGTGAAATCACTCCGGGAGAAAGCGAGTGGGGAGAGGTTGAAACTCATGAAGCTTGAAGATCTGAAGTAATTTATAGCCATCGATCTACGAGAGACACACGTCAGCAGATCACGTACTTCGAAATCAAGGAGTAAGCAACACAGAGTAGAGGGATGCCCGAGGTGGATCTCCACTATCGAATGAGAGGGACGCGTGGTGCACAATCCTCAACTTTAGAAGAAAACACTCAGGGAGAAAAGGTGGTGTGAGCGTCCAAAGTACTCTTGAACGCCTAAGTCTTGATGTGGACCCGACCCGTTGATTTAGATGGATGCATGGCTCCTAATATGGAACTTCGGGTACTAAGTACTTTGGAGGAAAACTAGTTGGAGTGCTCAGGTTTCCTGAATGTCGAAGTACCGAAGAAGATCATAACCATCGATCACAAGGGATGCGTGGTACTCAATCTGTAACTTTGGGTATGGATTACTTTAGAGGAAAAAGAGTTGGAGTGCTCGAAACTCCTGTACGCTGAAGTCACAAAGAAGATCATAATCATCAATCACGAGGGACGCGTGGCGCTCGATCTGTAACTTTGGGTACGGAGTACTTCAGAGGAAAAATGTGTAGGAATGTTTGAAACTCCTGAATGCCTAAATATCGAAGTAAATCAGGGCCATCGAAATCCTCAAGGACATGTGACGTTGGATCGTGAACTTCAGATGTTTTCCATTCTGGAGGATTCGCGTGGTTACAGTCGTCTTGGTCCCTATTATCTTGGCGTCTGGTCATAGACCACGATCATATGAAAGTATAGGGGGATGAAGGGACTTGAAGAACTTGGGAGAGGATATCTGCTAGCTATGAGCTCGTTTCGGAGCAAGGAGATCTTGGCTGGAAAGATTTGGAAGAGCACGATGGGATAGAGACCTCGAATGGGGGTTTTTATTCTCCTAAGAAGAGAGAAAATTTGAGTCCCCACCATGGCTGTGTTACAAATTGGTATCAGAGCATGGTTACAACACTTGGCTTGCTTGAGCTCATGCACGAGTCGTATGAAAATATTTCTGGAGGAATTTAAGGGCTAACACCCTATCTTACCACATTACTAAGAGGCGTAGAAATACTCCAATGAAGAGAGGAATGAGATTCTTTACTATTGATAGATGTTTTGGAAATTGGCACTGTATGTTTCTAAAGTCCTCAAATAAATAAGTTGACTTCACTGTGCAATTGTACAATCATAATATTCGGTTACCAAGGTTACAATGAGCATGTGGAGAATGTTACTGCCAAACATAAATCATTTGCATAAGTTCCTTGAGTAGAAGAATGTAGATTTAAAATATAGTTGGGATTTTACCCAACGATATTGAATCATGCTAGTCTATGACAAAGGAAGCCTAACATTTCTTGGGAAATGATAGCCGATCCTACAAGAATGGGATTATGCTGAAGAAAACTCATGTTTAAACTAAAATAGCAATGTGAACAGATGGAGAGGATCCGTAGCAATAATGATTACTACTTTAATGAAGGGTTAAACCTAGTATAGGTGTATAAATCCTCACGATCAGAGGAATAAGTTTGGTGACCATTCCCTGAAAGAGGGAGAGCATGCACAACTCTCAGGTTTCAAATTGGACAGAGAAACAAATTTTGTTTCTGGGTACAGGAATTGCTCGACATGGTTTTTTCTAATCAAGCTAATAAACAAAGTTGTAGAATTATAGAATGATTGGGTGAGAAATCACAACAATATTCCTTGCTTGGTGGATAAGAAACTAATCTGCCAGAGTTATTGTGGGAGGAGGATAGTGGCCTCCATCCCTGGATATGCTGAACAAAAGGAGGAATTCTAGGTGTAATGGTCAAGACCGATCTTGACCTAAAGGTACTATGGATTTCTGAACTAGGATACTTAGTAAGTAACATAATTTGAAATTGAATTTGGGCTTTAAGGGACTAGTCCAAATGGTATTAGACATTATTGTTAAAATTAAGATATAATGGTTGACTAAATGTTGGTCCTGTATGTGTTAAAGGAAGTGTTGTGGTGCTTCTAGAAGCCCAATGCGTTGGATTGACATCCAGTGGTGGATGGTAGCCATATAGATATAGCTAGAAGCTCAATTGGCTGATTCTGTTACCTTGGGCATGGTTAAAATTGACCAGATTGCATTTATAAGTTGGGTAATGTTCCAGGGAGGTTGAGGCAAGAGCGTTTTCCTAATAGCTTCTATCGTATGAAAAAAAAGGAACCTAGTTATGACTATGTATGATTCAACTTCCATGTGAATGTCGTGTGAATGACTGCAAGCTCTCAACTGAGAGGGAAGTTAAGTGTTGGGTGTCCCTATGAGGCTTGTGATAAGAATGGAAACAATATCCTTGGAGGAGAATCGAGAAGTCTGATAGGTCCATGTGTAAATGATGCACATGCATGATGTAAGGATATATGTATACAAGGGCACAATATGGCTGCCTTGATGAGTGATATGTAAGGCAAGAATTGCACTTGCCAAGATTAAGTGAATACCATGGATGCATGGTTAAATCCATTCTGAAGAGTCATGAAGGTTTTGTTTTGAATGATATCTTAAGGGGAATGCAATGCATTCCCTCAGGAAAAAGCAATATAAATAAATGAAAGAGTAAATGAGCAAGAATGCTCTGTTGTCATGATAAAAGGAAAATGATTCTGCCTTTGAGGGTCACATGAGAATGATTGTGAGCAATCATGAGTTGACTGATTTTAGAATAGATATGTATGTAGGATGTGTAATATACCCATGGTAGATACACACAGACTTTTGATTATGAATATGGTTAAGTACATTATGGAGGTAAGTTAACAAAACCAGAATATGTATGGATACATAATTTGGGTGCATGAAAAAGATATATGTTTATATCCCTTAAGGAATATTTGGTAAACAACTAAAGATAACTCAAGGCTGAGGCCATCACAGATAGTGATGGACGTGCAATAAGGAAGTTGCATGCTGAGGGAGTTACCCGTGGAAGAACTGTGTGAAAACTCTATCAGGAGGTCAGAGTCACAACGTTAATAACTGCTGAGAAACTAAGCAATGAACTACAAGCCAGTCGGATCAAACGCCAGTCGTTCGATAAGATCAACGACCCATATTCATTTTGGAGATCGAATAGGCACATAGGTTAACGATGGAGCATGTGCCCGTAATTTAAATTCAATATAGTTTTGTTTTGAGTTTGGGGTCCCATCGTAGATCAGACAACCCGTATTCATTGCAGAGCGCAAGGGTAGAATTAACGGGCACGCTAATTCATGGCCCACAATCAACCTACCCCATTGATCTTGTTGAGGTGGATGATCAACGACCACGATTAAAAGAGTTGGGCGAGCACTTTTTAGATTACGGAGATTGAACTCTCTGATAAAGAGCGAAGAACGAGCACATTGAGGATTCTGTAATCATTGTGAACTGTTAATCTATGAACGATCGGTGGGTGGACCTTCAAGGAACCCCTGTGTTAATGCCACATAAACCCATACTGTGATTGGGTTCTATGGTGGATTTGGAAAATCAATCTCTTAGTCTAAATTCTCGGTCAAATACTTCTATGTCAGAATTGTTAGGTTTGGAATTGTGTGGATAGAATCTATCTAGGGATAATATTGACGACATGTATTCATTGCGGGGAAGGTATATGCACATTGGTTAATTTTGGTTCTTGTTCCTGTAAAATTTAACTCAATTTAGTTTAGTTTTGAGCTTGGGATTTGATCATATATCGGACGACCCATATCCATTGCGGAGATCGGAAGGAGAATTAAACCGCGAGCTAGTTGAGGTTCCACAATCCCCTGCCACCGTTGGATCTAGGGGAAGACAAATCTTCACCGTCAAATTGGAGACAAGGGGTTTAGCCAGGATCATAGCACCCAAAAAAAGGAGCTGAAAGGGTAGCACCTGAAAGGAATAAGGGCTAAGGTCATAGCTTTCAATTGTGTGGAGAGAAAACGAAGTCCATCCGGGCAAACCAAGGAAGGTAGAGTTTGGCACTATACATTAGACTGTGGTCGCAGGAACTGGTTCTATGCCAATAAAGGTGCTAATAGTTAGCACGTTGCATGGAATGCATTGAGGGAATGCATGTTGCATAAGATGGAAGACAATGGATTTTTCAGTAAGGAAGGAGGAGCTTCCAATGTTTTACTTACATTATGTAAGCGCCGAAGGAAAATAAATTTGGGTGGCCATGAGTGTTGGCACCTTGGTTATTAATGAAGGAAGAATGCTTAAAGGCATTCATATGAAACTTTCGAGTTTCACATGTAGGGATTTGGGATCGTGATCAACCTATAGCAGGAAGTATGGTCCTTCTATAAGAGTGAATGAAAATGAATAAGCCATATGATGAAGAGGTTGGTTAAATTCCAACACACCATGGCCAAGAAACTTTCATAAAGTGTGACAAAATTGAAATCAATGCAAGAGTGCATTGGGTATGAATGTGGCCATGAATATTGGCACATTTGTTAAAATCCTTTGAAATATTGAATTATGTTTTGAAAGGTTTGGTATGTTGAAATGAGGCATAGGCAAGGAATGAGATCCCCTTTTCATGTTTATATAGATGTGATGAATTGTTAGTATGCATGGTTTTGAATATATATATATATACATGGATGCATGAGAGACTAACAATTTGTTTGGCTATGTAAAGAATGAATTGCAGGGAGACAAGGGTCTTGGATATGACAGCTTTGTGAGCCCATAAGGAAGACCAATTGCCTGCTGAGCCAAACCACTATGGGAAGGAAAGTCCCATAATTATGAATCTGGTTCCCGTGCAGAAAAAATATGGAAACAAAATGTGCAATTTGGAAATATGTGGGTGACAAATTTACAAGAAAATTTTGAATTTAAAATTTATGATGATGTCTCATGAATTTCTGTATGCCTGTGATACGGGTGAGAAGAATAGATCTATCGAAAAGACAGATCAAGGATGTCAAGCCGTAAAAGCATGAAAAATGGCTACTACTGAGCCATGAGAACCCCGTGGTAAGCCATGATCGCCTAGAATATGTTGTGTTGAGGTAACACAAGTCGGAGGGATGCCTCAAAAAAAAAAGTCTGAGGGACACCTCAATTACAAGGCTCGATAAAGTCTCAGGAATTCTTCCTGTGTGAGAACACCTTGGCAAGGTAAGATGGATCACCCGAGGAACTGTATAGCAGAGAAGGGGATGCCTAAGCCTGGGCCTGGAGGGTGAGTGACCTCAAGGAAGAGGAGACCTTGATAATTCTTGTAAACTATTGGGATCATGCACATGATGGGTAGTTCTTCCTGTGCGAGAAAACCTTGGCAAGGCAAGATGGATCACCCGAGGAACTGTATAGAAGAGAAGGGGATTCCTGAGCCTGGGCCTAGAGGGTGAGTGACCGCAAGGAAGAGGAGACCTTGATAGTTCTTGTAAACTATTGGGATCATGCACACAATGGGTATGTCAAGGAAAAACAATGAGCCTGGATAACAAGACAACCATGTGGATACAAATCCACAAACTGCGCAGATAATTATTGTGCTAGATTATGAAATTTTCCTAGAAATTTTATGCAACAGTAAAATGTTTTCACATGAGACTATGATTGATGTGCTTATTGTCCAAGAATTATTGAAATCAGGTGACGAAGATTAAGGGTTTGGAAAAGCGACCTGACCGAGAAAGAAGGTCAAGACTTCTGAAGTGGTTGAATGAGAAATTCATAACATGTGTTATCGAGAAATAACATCGACGACGATGTTCCCTTTTAAGGGGGAGGGGACTGTGACACCCCTATTTCCCCCAGCTTGTAATTAATCATAAGATAGGATTACCATGCTAAGGCATGTGGATGATGTAAATGTATTATTGTTAAATTTCCCATAACTGACTGTTGGGGGGGGGGGTGGTGAAGCCTTGAAGTACGAGCCGTGATATCTCTAGAGGAAAGAATTAGTTAATGAAGGACAGGACTAGTGGTTGAATAATCAACCACCCCCATGAATGGAAACATGTGATGTCAACCTGAAGTACCACAAAGACCTGCAGAATCGAGCTTCCTTCTGACATAAGGAACAAGATAGGTCAGAAACCTTCCTAAAGAAGTAAGGTAAGATACATACACGGAGACGACTAGATGAGGGTGAAAGCTTAGAAGGAGATGCATGAACCAAAAGGAAGTGCAGAGAACACAACCTGAAGAACCATAATGTGAGCTTGATGTGGGGGAAACATCTGATAAACCTCGCAGGGTTGCTGTGATAGAGAGAGTCTCTTTGAGAGATGGCATAAATTCCTCAGTGATATCATGGCTTGGAACGAGGGTGGCCAGAGTGCTAAGAATGAATTCCTTTGAGCCTATGGTTGGGTGGAAAGGCACACACCCACAGTCAGTTAGTCGACTGTAACTTGTAATAGATAAGTATTCTCATACTCTGTGTAATTGAGTTGTAGCTGTGTGATAAAATTGGATATACTGTGAATGTTTTCAAGGATGTGCATATTTTCTTAATGGTTATACTATATCCCTTTAATTCTACCTGATTGTGTATTTAAGAAAGTAAGGAATTATTTGGCTTGTGCACGTAAATGCTTGAGCCCTGTGGTGGCTCAAGTTAAAATAAATGAATTGTGAGTTTGTCGACCTTGGGCATAGTTTCACGTATGCATGTCAACACTCCTAGTTGTATCGATTCCCTTGGAGGAAGAAGTCTGTTAAAGCTCAGGAGGCATAGTGCACATATGCACATGCTCTCTATGAGGTAGGAAGAGACCGAGAACCTCTTAAGTTCTAGAGTTGATGAATGAGTGCAAGGGGTGCACAGAAGAATTATTCTAAGTGTTAAGTTCAAGGGAAAGAGCACAAATCTCTTAATCCTTTTAGAGCTAACAAAGATCAGGAAGAATAGCGATATTGAAGTATCGAAAGGGAAGGTTCATTTGTTTGGGAGACAAACGAACGAGATCTGTTCGAGAAGGGCCAAGGTATATTGTAACCGTTGGATATGGGACAGAGCATAGGAGTTAACCCCTTGAGTCCTTCGGACTTCGTGAGTTCAACGAATCAAGAGAGTTCGTCCTAAGGGAGGTAAAACCCCTGAAGTCTCGAAGTCCCGAAGTTAATCTGGGCCTTATATCTGAGGATGCTCGGTAGTCGTCCTGACTGTCATATCTATGAGGTAGTAAGTCTGACATTGACCGCTTCGGGAGAATAGAGGCTTAGTAATTGNAAGTCTCGAAGTCCCGAAGTTAATCTGGGCCTTATATCTGAGGATGCTCGGTAGTCGTCCTGACTGTCATATCTATGAGGTAGTAAGTCTGACATTGACCGCTTCGGGAGAATAGAGGCTTAGTAATTCCAAAACTCCCGAAGAACAAAGTAGTGAAGTAATGTGGACCGTGGATCTATGGATCCTTCAGGACCCCTCTCGACCGCTCGATAGAGAGAATGTGGGTATTACGTCAAGAGTATGTGGGGACCCATGTGTCGGGTGAAGGTGATGCCAGGTGTCTCGCTCAAAGTGGCACACACTAGGGTATTAAGAGGCGGTTAGCCGTGAGTTCCTTTGGAAATCCGTGGAGTGAAAAAGTCCATCTGTATCGTCGATCTGAGAGAGAGAGGATACGTGGAAGAAATCTGTCGACTTCGGGTGAAATTAATCTGAGAGAAAACGAGTGCGAAGAGGTTGAACCTCCCGAAGCTGAAGAGACGAAGTGATTTGAAACCGTCGATCTGTGAGAGACACATGTCCACATATCATCGACTTTGGGTGATGTCACTTTGGGTGAAAAGGGGATGTGTTGAACAAGAACTCCCGAAGGTCGGAGAGTCAGAGTTCATCTGAGCCGTCCGTTAGCTGAGGACATGTGTCAACATATCTTCTAGTTCGGGAGATAGCCACTTCATATGAAAGTGGGGTCATGTGAGTTGAGAACTCCTGAAGTAAATCGTGACTGTCGATTTGAGAGAGACACACGTCGACAGATCGTCGACTTTAGGTGAAATCACTCTAGGAGAAAGCGATTAGGGAGAGGTTGAAACTCTCCAAGCCCAAAGAGTTGAAGTAATTTATAGCCATTGATCTGTGGGAGACACGCAATGCAGAGTAGAGGGACACCCGAGGTGGATCCCCATCATCGAATGAGAGGGACGTGGGACGCATGATCCTAAACTTTGGAAGAAAACACTTTGAGAGAAAAGGTGGTGTGAGCGTTTGAAGTACTCTCTAACGTCGAAGTCTCGAAGTGGACCTGACCTGTTGATTTAAATGGAAGCGTGGTGCTTGATATGGAACTTCGAGTACGAAGTACTTCAGAGGAAAAAAAGTTGGAGTGCTCATAACTCCCGAATGTCGAAGTCCCGAAGAAGATCATAACCGTCGATCACGAGGGATGCATGGCACTCGATCTGTAACTCTGTGTATAGAGTACTTCGGAGGAAAAATAGTTGGAGTGCTCGAAACTCCCAAATGCCGAAGTCACGAAGAAGATTATAACCATCAATCACGAGGGACGCGTGGCACTCAATCTGTAACTCTGGGTACATAGTAATTTGGAGGAAAAAGGTGTAGGAATTTTTGAAACTCCCAAACACCGAAATCCTGAAGTAAATCAGGGCCGTCGAAATCCCTAAGGACACGTGGCGTCAGATCATGAACTTCAAAGGTTTTCCACTTTAGAGGATTCATGTGGTAGTCGTCTTGGCACCTGTTATCTTGGTGTTTGGTCATATTCCGCAGTCATATGAAAGTATAGGGGGATGAAGGGACCCAAAGAACTTGGGAGAGGATATATTCCAGCTATGAGCTCATTTCAAAGTATGGATATCATGGCTAGAATGCTTTGGAAGAGAATAATGGGATAGAGACCCCAAATGTGGGTTTTGATTCTCCTAAGAGGAGAGAAAATTTGAGTCCCCACCGTGGGTGTGTTATGTAAACATTGGTGGGAAAATTACTAGGAGAAAATCTCCACAAAGGAGTGTAGAATATATGGGGCCGAGCCCACTTGAGAATTTTTTGTGAATGTAGTCAAGGAACAATATTACCATGTTGGTAACTTTGAGGACCATTACATGTGATGGACCACACTACGGCAAGAAAGTGGCCAAACAATGCCGTAGTTCACAAATAATTTCCATACCTTGCGCACCAATTTGGGTATCAAAGACTTCGAGCCACATCTGGTTAAGAAATACTGTGGGGCACTGCATAGGTACATCCAAACCGAAATGGATTTCATGCACATCTCATCACTGGGAGATTCCTATCGATATGCTGCCAAAATCTAACAGAAATTTAGGCACCAGAGCAAACAGGAGTTTGGCTGTTAAGCCCTAATGTTGGCTCATTACCCCTTAATTGGGGCATATTATATTAGTAATGTTATTTTATTTATGTCGGCTTTAGGCCATTAGTTGTAATTATACCTCCTAGTCTCCTATATATATACCAAGGAGACATTTTCATTTTGAATCATCTTGTACTTGAACATTTAAGTGGGGTAAAAGGAGGTTGCCCCCTCGAAGAGGCTTATTATCTGAAATTATCTCTGTTTCAAGGCATTGAGTGCTTTTCCTAAGGTTTTTCCATGCTATATTGATGTTTGGTTCTTAACATATGGTATCAGAGCTCAAGGTCTTGGGGTTTCGCTTCTACATCTGAGACACTGTGGGATTTTCGCTATAACTTTTTTTCTACAATGTTTCAGAAGGAACCACTTGGAGGGTATTTAGTAGACGGATCAATATACGTTGGGTTCAAAATTCATCTCCTGAGACCTTATACTTTCGGAGATACAGCCTATACAAGATAGGGTTTTGGAATCATCCTGAAATGAGTCATTGCGAAATTTTCACTATAAAAAATTTTCTGTAACGTTTCAGACCCTGAAATCTAGAGGAAATTTAAAGAAATTAGTAATATATCTGTGGTAAAAATTTCAGCTTCTGGGTCATCTTAAATTTGTAGATACACCTTGTGTAAGATAGGGTATCTGACTAGTCCTATTGAATATTCTCAAGAAGGTGTTCCAGGTAAAACAAGCATAACTTCTTGCTAGAGTATCCAAATTGAGTGGGACTGGTTGCATTGGATCTTGGATAGTCTGTAGTATTTTGGGTGCGAGTTTCAGAATTTGATATCAATCATTTTGTATGGGGCATTCTATACAAGTGAGATCTCCTGGAAAGAATAAAAATCGGCAAGTTGTGAGGGATTTACCATAAATTTCACTTGGCACATCCAATTTTGATCAGACCTATGGCATTGCAGAGAAGAAATATCAGAGAACTACCTAAAAGAAAGTTTCATACCTAGAAGGGCCGAAACTTGGGAGATAGAATAGAATAAATATTGTCTAGTAGAACCACCTCAAAATCAAGACTCAAAAGTGATATTTGGCCAACATGCCACCCAAAAAGGGACCTTCTACACCAAATAAGCCTCCAGAAAATCCTAATTGGACTCTTGATGAAG
>JASDQU010335215.1:0-12674 GCA_032191745.1 Picea mariana
TCTCGATTCTGTCACGACTGTGTTGCAAGTTTGTTTTGTTATGTTTTTTGTTTCTTTTCATTTTGCTCTACATAATTGATGTATGTCACTATAATTTAGTACGACCACTACTATAGTGAAGGGCATTCATCTTTTCTGTAATTGTCTCTTGTCTTTCCTCTGCACCAGCTATCAGTCGGTGTAAGACCAATTTACATTTACATAATTTTATGTTTATTTACACTATGTCAATTATGTTCATGTCAATTTCTCCTTCTGTGTATATGGAAGTTTTCCACTAACAGGAACCTTGCGTCATCTACAGATAAATGTTTTTCTCCCATCTCACGTTATTTTTACCAAAAACAATATAGTTACAGGAAAGGGCCTTTAATTTGCACTACTATTTCGTTTTTCATGCAAAAGTTTCTTTTTACTTCGTCCGAATCGAAGGAGCAATATAAATCTCTTTTTAAAAATCATTTCCATACTAGTACTGTTCCTCAATAACTGTCCCTGCAACAACTCAACCTAACATTCAATCCGGACTCTCTAATCAAATACATATCGCTTTAAATCTCTTCGACACCATCCTTAGAACTGCGAACACTCGGGAGGAATTGGAACGTTCATGGGCAGCCATTGAACAAGATATTACTATTCAGGAACAGTGGGAAGCTAGGCGGCGAGAACGTAGAAATCTTCATTAAGTTTCCTATACCGAAGGTTAGTATAATCCTTTATCGACCTTTCATACTTTCGAATGCCTTGAAACTGTACTTTTGAGCCTTAAGTACAGACTCAGGAACAACATCTTTCTGGCACCGTTGCCGGGGATGAAGTTACGAAATCTTTTCCCTGGGAAAACGACAAACTATTTCATTGATAGTGTTACTCTTTGATAGTGAACATAGAGTGCACACCGTTTTAAGGCTTGTTCAAATCTTTCACTTGGAGACTCCACTAAAACGCAAACTGGCGTCTAATAGAAGGCATACCAGACAGAACCCAGATGGCAAGCTGATTATGCCTGTTAATAATCCTGAAAAGATCTTAAGAGCGAGAAGCTCATTTGAGAAAACCGCTTCAATTAATAAACCCAAAAATCCACTTCTAAAGATTAAATCCACCTCAGAACCTCCTTCTTCCGGTAGCCCTCTGTCTGATACCAAAGATCCATAAGCAAACTACTCAGAATTTAGGAGTGAGCCACATCAGACTTTCCAATCTATAAACAAGGGTAAAGGCCCTTTGGAAAGATCGTCGTCATTTAACGCACCAACCTTTCTTCGGCAGAACTTCCCAGTTTCACCTGATTCAAAAGAGTGTTTTACACCCTCCTTTCCTACTCCCAAGTCGATGGCAGGTGTCGGAGGAGGAGGTGGAGGACATCCGAATGTCCCTCCTCCCGGAGTATTTGAAAAAGTAGCAGTAAGATATGCTCCCCTGGTTTTACCCGTTCCCCTTCATGATTTACCTGACCACTACATCAAAAATCTTCCTAAGTTCACTAGGGAGGGAGATCTAACCGCTGCCGAGCATATAAAATTCTTTGACCAGTTCGCAGACATATGCGGTATTGAGCACGAAGATGTCTATTCAAGACTCTACTTGTTCAAGCCTTCGAAGGATAGGTCCGAACTTGGTTTTGAAGTCTTCCTACAGCGTCTATTCGAACATATAACGCCTTGGAAGATGCTTTCCTCAGACAATGGGGAGAGCGAAAGGATCACTTATACTACCTTACCGAGTTTGGGTCTCTGAAGAAAAAGAACTCAGAAACAATGATGGAATTTATTTTGAGATTTAACAAACTGTATAATAAAATTCCAGCTGTTGTTAAACCTTCCGAACCCTCAGCCAAAGTAACCTTTGCGGGAGCTTTCGAACCTGATTTTGCATTGCTTTTGCGAGAAAGGAGAGGTGCCACCCTAAATAGAATGCAAAACGATGCTGTAGAAATAGAATCTAATATGATGGCTGCGGGTAAGTTAAAGGCAAAAGTAGAAACAACCAACCGTGATAACAGACGCTATAGGGAACCAGCGGGTCCTTCCGGGTCAAATAGATACACTGATGACAGAGTGGATGATATGACACGAATAATTAAAGATCTGTCTAACAAAATCTCTAGGATGGAGTTGGATCAGGTTAAAGCTGATTCTTCTAACAAAAGAGACTTCAGGAAAAACCCAAATCCCTAAAACCAACAAAGGCAAATGAAGAATGAAGATCAAAAAATACAAGCTCCACTAAAAAATGAAACTTTTATAGGAGCAAGTGACCTCCAAGATTTCGGATATTCGGAAGAAGAAGTTGCATGTTTCGGTGATGAATGTTCGCAACCATTTCTGACCATGGAAGAGTATGAAAAATCTTTAAATATCCCTCAATCCCCTGATGAAGAAAAAGAGGGTGATCATACTGACCTCTGCTTATCTCAGCCAGAAACAGAAATGATAGCGACTGATTTCCAACCCAGATACAATCTGAGATCAAAAAATAAGACCACCTCAACTGACCAACCTAAGAAAATTCTGCCAAGGGGTCAATCTCAAGAACCTCCTTTGGAAGAGACATTGTTATCCAGCAATAAAGTCAAGATAACAAAGAATCAAGAGTCTAAGGTGGAAAAAGTTGAAACCCAAGCAAAGGAAGCAAGTTCGATAGACAAAGTTACTTCTGCGACTAAGGTCACGAGTGATAAAGTGATCCAGACAAACAAGTTGGAAAAAGAAAACCCAGAAGTCTTAACCAAACAAGCGGACAAGACCAATACATCTTACAATTTTGAAAATGAATTAAATAAGATTAAGATACTGATTCCTTTGGTAGAACTAGCAAAAAACCCCACTTATCGGAAGCAAATTGCCAAAGTGATGGGTGTTTATGAGCCAGAAAGTCACTCCGACGTTATCAACCTAGAAGATGACAAACCTAACATCACCTTTGGTCCTCATTTTGAGGGATTCAAAGCGAACGTCACTCCTTTCTATATCACCCTGAATATACATAATCAGTTACTGCATAACTGCATGTTAGACTCCGGGGCTTCACATAATGTTATTCCCAAAACTATAATGGAGAGGTTGGGCCTCCATATCACTAGACCCTATGGAGACCTATACTCGTTTGATTCAAGAAAGGTTAAATGTATGGGAATGATAAAAGATCTGGTAGTTACCCTAGCTCAGGTCCCGGTCAAGAGTATCCTAATGGATGTGGTTATTGCAGATATCCCCCCCAAATATGGTATGTTGTTATCCAGATCATGGGGAGCCAAGTTGGGGGGTTCCCTACAACTGGACATGTCATATGCAACAATCCCAATTTCCGGTGGTCATTTTACCCGCTTGTACCGAGAAACGAGATTAGCATATACTGTCAGTGATCCTCTGAATCCAAATAACTTTCCCATTTATGTTGCAGACCAAGATCTGGGGAATTGCATACTATCATTTGACGATGGTTTGGATGGGTGTCCAGAAGAACTTGATATGAAACGGGAAGAGATTAGCCCCTTGACTGAAGAACTATGCAGAAATGGTGTCTGGAAAATGTACTATGATGGCGCTTCATCTTCTGAAGGAGCTGGTGCTGGCATACTTTTGGTAGCACCTGAAGGTAAGTTTACCATTCCTTTCTCATATCACTTGCAATGGGACATAGATTACACCAATAACGTGTGCGAGTATGAAGCATTAGTCTTAGGTTTAGAGGCTGCAAAGAAGTTAAACATAAAAAATTTGGAGGTTTATGGTGACGCTGAATTGATAGTAAAACAAGTAAACCGACAATACCTAGCCAAACATCCCATATTGAGAACATACAAAAACTGTGTTTGGGATTTAATGGAGAATTTTTTCTCATCTATTAAAGTCCATTTTATTCCTTGCACAGAGAATCTACATGATGACGCATTGGCTAAGGCAGCCTCGAATTTTTCCCCTCCCACGAATGTTAAATTGAAATATCATATTGAAATCAGGTATAAACCCTCCATACTAGATAATGTATGACACTGGTAGGTTTTTGAAGACGACGAACAAATTCAGAAATTTCTTATAGCAATAGGTGAGTTTTCAGAAACCTATCCAGATCAAGAAAACCTAAATGACCCGAGGTGGATTATGCAAGAAGATGAAGATCCTGAAACCTTCCGAGAAAAAATAGCAGATCATCAAGTGTTGGTCCTCAAAAATAACCAAATCCCGAAGGGCTTAATTACTTTGGGAAGACTCTTCGATCAGAACGACATACCTGTGAAGTCCACTTTACAACCCCAACCAGAAGAGGTAGAGGATTGCAACATAGGAACTAAAAAAGATTCCAGGATAGTAAAGATATCTAAATTCCTTCCTCCTAAGGTAAAAGACCAGTATATAGACTTACTCAGACAGTATAAAGATTTTTTCGCCTGGTCATATGATGAACTTTGAACATATGATACTTCTATAATTGAGCACAAAATACCCTTGAAGCCCGGAGTTAAGCCTTTTAGGTAGAAGCTCAGGCAGTTTAACCCCATTTTGTTGCCCGTTATTGAAAAAGAAGTAAAAAAGCTCTTAGATGCAAAAATAATTGTACCTTTAAGATACTCAGACTGGGTGGCGAATTTGGTCCCTGTCAGAAAAAAGAACGGGGAAATCAGACTGTGTGTAGATTTCCGGAATTTGAACAGGTCCTCTCTTAAGGATAATTATCCGCTTCCTAAAATGGACCACGTCCTAGAAAGGGTAGTTGGAGCAAATCAGATGTCTATGATAGATGGATTTTCTGGGTACAACCAAATCTCCATGAACGAGCATGATAGAGAAAAAACCACTTTCACCATGCCATGGGGTACATTCATGTACGATAAAATGCCTTTTGGTTTAATGAATGCAGGGGCTACCTTCCAACACGCCATGGATATATCCTTCATCGGAGAAAGAGATAAGTTCGTGGTAATTTACCTCAACGATTTAACGGTTTTTTCTAAAACTGATGAAGAACATTTGATCCATTTAAAACAGACTTTCGAAAAATGCCGTAGGTATGGTCTATCCTTAAACCCAAAGAAATCACATTTCGCTATGTAGGAAGGTAAGCTTCTAGGACATATCGTATTTAAAGATGGAATCAAGATTGATCCTAAGAGGGTTGAAGCGATACAAACTATCATCATTCCTAGGAATGTTAAAGAAATTCAAGCTTTCTTGGGTACAATAAATTTTTTACGAAGATTTATACCAAATTTCGCTGAGATTGTCAAATTGATCACGGGAATGCTGAAGAAAGATAGCAGAGTAAATTGGACCACCAAGGCTAAAGCGTCGTTCGAACGTATTAAAAAAGTTATCAGTGAGGCACCTGTGTTAACAAGCCCAGATTACTTGAAGGATTTCCTCATCTTTTCTTTTGCTTATCAACATACTATCGCCGCGGTGTTACTGCAAAAATATGATGAAGGTTTTGAGCGCCCCATCACGTTTTTTAGCAAAATCCTTAGAGACGCTGAACTAAAATATGATATAATGGAAAAACAGGCGTACGCAATGGTGAAAGCGCTAAAAGAATTCAGAACTTATGTCCTGCATTCAAAAATTATCGTGTACGTACCAACCAATGCTATGAAGGATATATTGGTACAGCCTGATAGTGATGGAAAACGAGGACGCTGGCTCGCTAAAATACAAGAATTTGATCTAGAAATCAAGCCAACTAAATTGGTAAAGGGAAATGGTCTGGCCAAACTCTTAGCTGAGTCAAACCTTAGAGCTCTTGACATAAATTGTCTACAGGGGGAAGACGGAGACACATGTTTGCAAGAGTCGGATGACCAAACTTATCCGAGCAAGGTTGAAGGAAAATTCACGTCCTCGAGCTGGTATAAGGATATAGTTTTCTATTTGTTAAACCTGAAGTGTCTAGACGGACTATTACTAGCCAAATACAGGACCTTAAAACTCCACACTGTAAAATATTGCATCTCTGAAAATCAACTATACTGGAAAGATCCACTCGGGTTCTTATTGGTCTGTATGGTCGATTCGGAAACTCCACGGGTCATAGAAGAATTTCATGAAGGAATATGTGGAGGACACCATGCATGGAGAGCCACAGCCTATAAAATCTTGAGGGCCGGATACTATTGGCCGAAACTATTCTCAGACGTCAATGCCAAAGTACGTGCCTGTTACTCATGTCAAATATTTGTTGGTAAACAGAAACTCCCTGCATTACCACTCGTTCCAGTTAAAACAAATCCCCGTTTCAACAATGGGGATTAGACTTCATAGGGGAAATCAACCCCCATTCCAGTGCTCAACATAAGTGGATCCTAACAGCCACAGATTATTTTACAAAGTGGGTGGAAGCAATTCCAACTAAAAGAGCAACAGATTCGGTGGTGATTGATTTCTTGGAAGATAACATTTTGTCGAGATTCGGGTGTCCCCAAAAGATTGTTACCGACAACACCTAGGCCTTCAAATTCATGGCTATGATCGATTTCTGCCAGAAGTAAAGTATTTTTCTCGGCCATTCCACTGCTTATTACCCTCAGGGAAATGGGCTGGCTGAATCATCAAATAAGAGCCTGGTAAATGTGATAAAAAAGGTACTGAACGAAAACAAGAGGTCCTGGCATGTACATTTGAAACACACATTATGGGAAAACCGCATCAACACTAAAAGATCTATCAACATTTCGCCATTTCAGATGGTATATGGGACCGAGGCGGTTCTTCCCATAAACTTAGCATTGCCAGTGATGAAATTATGGCAGGATCAAAATGAAGAGCCCAATCATGTGAGTAGAAGAATTAACCAACTCATTGAGGTTCAACAATTTAGAGTGGAGGTTGATGAGAAAATACAAAAATACCAAGACGATATGAAAGCACTGTTCGACCTTAAGGTGAAGGACAAAGAGTTCCTCCCAGGTGACTTAGTGTTGAGATGGGATGCGAGAAGGGAAGAAGCCACAAAGCATGGACAATTTGACCACCTTTGGTATGGACCATTCAGGGTCTCGGCTCGAGAAGGAAAGAATTCCTTTCTTCTGGAAAACATTGATGGAGAGGTTCTAAGCGCCCCTGTCAATGGGCGATATCTAAAGCACTATATGATGTGACGGTGGTTGGGTAGAAAAGAAAAGAAAATAATAAATAAATAAATTGTATATATATATATGTTTGTAAATAAATAAATTTTATTATGAATTTTGGTACATATTTATGTTTTTGTTCTGACATTTATCTTCAATTTTTGGTTCTTTGTTCCTAAATTTTCAACGCATTTTTCAGTCAGGTTTGTGTTTGTTTTTGCAGGATTCCAGCCTCAAACGAGCCTAGCCTCAGGCGAAATTAGCACAAGACATAAGGTGCATATCAGTGTTGGAAATAGGGCGACATAAAACAGGTGATACATAAGATAGTTCATAATCCCCAAAGAAATTGAAAAGAGAAGACAGAGGTGAGTTTTCTCAATACTCAGATCATGAAACGCTGTTTTTAGCAATCTAAAGTAATATTGTTCAAATTGAAATATAAAGGGTTAGATAAAAGGATTATTTTTGGCCTTGATCTTTAAACTAAAATTTGAATCAATATGTTAAATGTAAAAGCAGTCAGTCATAATTTTTATTCCCAAATGCATTCGAAGGCTAGTCCAGAACTGTTGTGACCGTTGTTATATATTAAGCCATTTGATTGCTGCCTTGTTTTCTGTTTATATTTCAACCTAACTTTTAGTGAGTCAATATTTTCCCAAGCCTTTGAGAAGGGGTAAAGATTTTGTGTTTCAAACCTCAGGGATTCCGAAACAGATCTTAATAAGAAAGCTGGTCTTCACAACTACTTGATCCTCTGCTAAGCTAAGGAACGCCTATAAGCGATCTTAACTTTCCTAAGTTTTTTAATAGCGTCTGGAAAATCAAATCTTGCTTGAACAAGATGTTCCTTAAAATTTTATTATGCTCCCCTGTCTCCCTAAGAACTAAAGGTCTTGTGAGGGTCAAAGGAACATTGATACCGAGTAATCAAAATAAGTTGACAGACCTTCGATAAAAAATATTACACAGATCTCAGCCCTGACATAAACTGATTGCTCCCATCTTCGTGTTTTAAAAGTAAATACTGAGATAGGTGGTGAAAGAAAATTCAGAAATTATTTCCCCCACCTAGTCCATTAAGACGATGAAAGGAAATTCATAAATGATTGCCCTCGTCTTAGCGTTTAAACTCATAAATATTTTTCGAAGTGGTGAAAAGAAATTCAGTGAAAAAGGGTCAGACAACTTCACCAGGGTACTGAACAGGCTTGCTGGAAGTGAAGCAATGTCTGAGAGATCTGTAAGGTTGTTATACGTAAACATCAATCAACTCTGGTAATCAACGCTTTCCGAAAACCTGATCATTTCCCCAAATTCTGATGGGACTTCCCTATTTTAGATTATATAAATTCATTCTTTTGATGCAAGATGAAAATCACAAGACCTGTTGAATATCCTAGGGCAGTTACGACTGTCTTGAAGCGTTCCCCAAACTTAGTAGTGAGAAAGGGAAAATTGCGAAGGTAACTTCAGTTGTGATTGGAAAGAATGTCCGAGTTCGAAAAATTTCTGGGTTAACAAGCAAAAGTTTTTTCCCCCTTTTTCTATCTTTTTCCTTGGATTTTACTCTTGATTTTAGCTGACTCCATTTACCCAATTTTGGCATCTGGTCTACTGTTCTTCCCGCCTCACAGAGAAGCGGGATCCCTAGTTGGAGCCTATGTTGGAGCCACCCTCATTTTTTTACCTCGCGCAATTTTCTACGTTTGATACTTGAGATCTAAAGTTGTTTTTCTTTTCCTTCCAAATTCATAAGACTCTGAAATCTTGTCGTCTGAATGGCAATGCTTTTTCATTTTCAAAAGAAAAGATTCATTTTTTGCCAATATGTTTGCCTTTTTGTTTTATTTTCGGATATCGCAAGTCGGACGCTTTGATTTTTGAATTCTCAAGTCCCGAGTCGCGAAACTCTGAACTCGTTTTTCAAATTTTTCACCCAAGGCATTGACTGTGGTAAAACCTTTAACCCTTGATTAGGCATCGTCGGTATTTCGCACCTCGGCATTCGTCGAGGCCAAGTTTTTTTTCTTACAACCCCGATAGCCGAGAACGCGATAGCTTTTTCTAGAACCTTGGTTGATAACTAAAGGTAAAAAACTAACCACGATTAGACTTGGTTCTCGGTACATCGCCGCTCGGCATTTTCTTTCATAAAGTTAAGGTGTCCAAAACTCCGATTCATGAAGTTGCGACATAATTATATCAAGATTAATTAATCGTCTAATCTAAGATTTCCTTCTCTTAATTCGAGCCTAATTATCGCCGCATCGCGATATCGCGACTCGACATATCATTCTCCTAAAATTTTGTCTTCGAATTCCCAAGTCACAATATGGCGATTAAGTTAATCATATCATTAAGGATACGCCAATCGTGATTACCATTGATTACATTAAAATCGGCCATCGCAGTATCGCGAGTTAAAGGGTCAAAATGTGAAAACGAAGTTCGCGATGCAACGAAAGGCGAGGAAGTTTTTTAAGTCGTTAAGATTTGTAATAATTTAAAATTAAACGGAATACGTCCTGCGCTTCAAGGTTGGCACACTTCACGAGGCATTTATTTATTTACTCTCCATAACTCGAGTACCTGTCAAGCCGCCCAATATTCATGACATTAATGAGAAATTAGGGTAAATCCACGAAGAAAATAAGATCGGATTTTTTCAATAAATTTGGTTTTATTCGTGATTTGACAGACTTATGTCAAAGGTACATGATTTTCAAATATATACGAGAGGTCGTTTTATTTTTTAAACATTTCTTATTAACGCATAGAGCTCTCCTTTCCCCGAGGATACTCATTTCCGCATGTATACACAGGTTTACTGCAGAAGAGAAAAACAGTAAGCTTCAGCTATGGCACCAAGGAGAGAAGCGAAAGCAAACATCGAGGTTGCGGCATAGGGTCCAGACAACGTCTCAGATACTTCGCCTCAAACGAGTGGCTCAGTATCCACCTGGTCGTCCATTTCAAACATTCTACAATCCGAGCTAGTGAACTGTTCAGATTCTGATGACGATAACCTTGATATTGTGAAGGATGACATGAACACTAAGTATAAGACAATTGTTCAGTCGGGAATGCACTTGGTTGCAACCAGACCTCGGTTTCTCCCATACTACAATATGATCCGATGGGAATTGGATCACATCGACCTATCTTCCAGGACTATCTTAAATGACCGACAGGCCATGATCGGGACTTTTAGCCCGGAGCATATCTAGTCTATGTATAAGCTCCCAACAACTTCTGAATACACATATGGCAAATAATTCCTGGCAGACTTCAAAAAGAAAGAGTGCAAAGAATTTGACAAAACCATGCCAGGCTTGATAAAAGATTGGGTTTCGCGTTCCGCGACATTCAGAGTGAATGACAAGGGCGTGTATTCAATTTCTTTGCTGGAGCCAAACGATATGTATGTGGCGATGATGACTTGTCGGCTTTTCGGTTGGGAGGATACTACACATTTTTACATCCAGTGGGTACCTCTCATCTTTCGGGTGGCAGAAGGTTCCTCATTCAATTGGGCAAAAATTCTCTCCGATAGTTTGTTCAATAGGGTCACCGAGTACCGGGAGCAGAACGCAGCCGGGAAGCCATCCAGATTCTACATGTCCGCGTATATCATGGATGCGATATGCTCCATGACGCCTTTTCCTTTAATGAATTGGGCTTGGAGTCCAACGCAAGAGAAGACTGTTCACGAGTACCATGATAAGTTGTGGGAAAATAACGCGAACAGGTTCATTTATGAGATTTTTAACTGGGTGGTGGTGCCTCTGCACGTCGCCCTTTTTGGTCTTTTGCCACCCCTCATCTCGGATAGCATTGCTGGGAATCTAAGCCAAATCGCAGACTGGTACGTGGAAGAAGAATTCTCCTATTTGAGAGTTTTCGGAGCAACTGTCCCTCCTCTAGCATTACTGCTTTTCATTCTTGACAAGCTCGCCTGTCGTGAGATTGCACGACAAACGATGATCGACGGAGTGAGAAAAGAGCTCAAAGCATCATCAAAAAAGGTATGGCCATCTTTCCCTGTCTGGCTAAATTCCTATTCCTTATTAGATTTCGGACATGCTAAGGCTGAGGCTGCGGCCTTAGAAGACTTGAGCCTAGTCTCCATTGAGTACAAAAAGCATGATCCACAGAGAATTGTAAGCACCCATTTGGGGAATTATGGATTAAAAAGGTTCGAACACGAGTGTTCTCCCTCGGATGATGTTTTCCGAGGGGCGAGGTCCTATTTAGAAGTGCAATTTTGAATAAGATCCCTAGCACCCGAAGATAGGGCCTCTGTTTTAAAATTTCAGGAACATAGGAGAAGATGTCTCCCCGTGGTGTTGGGAGGTTTGGAACTTTCTAAAGACAAAGAAAAGGAGGCCGAAAGTTCTGCGGGGCAAAATTCAAACCCCGAAACATCAGGAAGGGGAGCAGGAACAGAACCCTGAATAGGACAAGAGTCCCGAGCAGGGGAAAAGTCCCGAAAAGGAGAAGAGTCCTGAGCATGAGAAGAATACAGAAAAGGAGAAGAGTCTTGAGTGGGAGGAGAATCCCGAAACAGAAAAAGAGACCACTGATCCTTCCAAGGAGCATAATCCGGAGGCAGGGATGAAGACTTTTGACCCCCCGAAAGGGTGAGATCCACTCAATACACCAGGGAAGGGTGCGAAACAGATCGGGCAAACCATCACCTCTGTCACACCCTTGCAGTTGACACAGGGAGGCGTTAGTGAGGGATGGATATTTGGTGAAGAACTGAGACCTATAAGGGCAGAGGAAATCCCTCCTAATGACTTCTTCTTTGACAAAAAGAGGAAAGTTGTGGTGAAGCGAGAATTTTATCAAGAGGGAGAGTCCATTGTTAAAAAATTCAAAGTGATAACTGATGGGAAGAATAAAAGGAAAGATGAATTTTCCACGGAAATTACAGGAACGCTAGGAGCGTATGCGACGACAAATCAATTCTCAGTTGAAATGATAAAGAAGCAGCTCAAGGCAAAAAATCGCCTAATCAAGACTCTTGAGGCCAGGGTGGCTTCAGTAGAAGAAAGTGCTAAGAGTCAAGAAAATAGAGAAATCGAGTTGGCCCGATTGGCCGACAAGAAAGAAATTGAAGTCCTCAAGACCAAGCTGGAACAAGCAAATTCTACAATCCGAGATGGTCGGGTACAATCAGGCCAGCAGAGGGATACGATTACACAGCTGTAGACTCAGTTGGAGGTTGCAGAAAGCAAGGCGGTTGACATCGAGATCGTTAAATCTCAAGCAACTGATATTCGGAGCAAGATCTCCTCTGCTCAACAGAGCCTGCTAAACAAAGTAGGAGAGATTCGAGAAGACTGCTTGTTAATACAGTGAATCTCTGAGAATTTGATTAACAAAGAAAGGAACGCAGAAGCTGCTCAGGTCGCCTTCCAAGAGGCACTAATAGCGACCAACAACTAGTTTTCAGGGCCTCCTGGGCTTACCATTGTCGAACAAACCAGGGGTAATATCTTGTTAAAAAATTTGGAACAGGATATTACTTTAAGCAAAGAGCATGCTCAAAAAGTGGCAAATTCGTTAGAAGAGGCTGTCAATAACATAAATGATG
>JASDQU010335219.1:746-12622 GCA_032191745.1 Picea mariana
CAGTCATCCTAGGTCCTATGGTAGAAGACATGGATGATACATCCCCTCCCTTCTATACCTCACTGAACATACATGACAAGGTGTTGCATAACTGTCTGATGGATTCAAGGGCCTCCCATAATCTCCTACCCAAAATTGTCATGGAAGAAATAGGACTAGAAATCACAAAATCATATCATGATTTGTATTCTTTTGATTCTAGGAAAGCGCAATGTCTTGGGGTCATCAAAGATCTGATCATGACCCTGTTTCAGCTACCCATGAAAAGCGTGGTCATGGACATTGTGGTAGCTGAAGTTCCCCCCAAGTTTGGCATGTTGTTTTCAAGATCATTGATAAAGAGACTTGGGGGAACCTTGCAAATGGACCTCACTTATGACACTATTCCTGTGTTTCGGGGGGAGCATAGAAGACTGTACAGAGAAGCTCAATTGGAATATACCATTAGTGATGAAACAAACCCCACCAAACGTCCTATCTTCGCGCTTGACACTGATTTCAGATCCAGTTTATTAAAGCTCACTGATGCTCTCGAGCCTCCTCTCAAACTCAGAAAGCATCCCATCGCTTCTCCTAAAGATTCCCCTTCCATTGGACCTATTTGGAATATGTTCTTTGATGGATCCTTTTCCAGGGAGAGCGCTAGTGTTGGAGTATTTTTTGTCTCACCTTCCTAAGAGACCATACTTTTGTCCTATAAGCTAGAGTTTGAAACTACCAATAATGTAGCAGAGTATGAAGCTCTTGTGTTGGGTTTGAGGGCTGCAAAAGACATGGGAATCAAAGAGATAGTTGTGTTTGGGGATGCCGAGCTGGTTGTAAATCAGGTTAGAAATATTTACCAAGCCAAGCATATGAGGCTCATATCTTATAGGAATGAAGTTATTTGATAGTTTTTTCTCGGCTTTCAACATTTCATTCATTCCGAGAGAGTAGAATACGATGGCTGATTCTTTGGTTGTTTCGGAAAGAAATTTCAGAGTCCCTCTGCCACCCAAGATTAGGTATGATATAGAAGTAAAATACAGACCCTCTATACCTGACAATTTCAAACATTGGAAGGTATTTGAGGATGATATTGAGATCAAGAGTTTCCTGGAAGCTGTTGTGAATTTCCTGCATTACACATAGACTAGGATCCTGACTATCAAAGTAACCCACATGATAATGTATTTTTAAAGAAAATTTCTAATTATCATATTGTGCAGTTACCGAACAATCAAATTCCGAAGGGCCTAGTCCCTTTGGAAAGGATATTTGACAGTAATGATGTGGCAGTGAAAGATCAAAGACTGATTGATGATGCTGATATAGCTGACTGCAACATTGGCACAGAGAAAGATCCTAAGTATTTCAAGTTGTCAAGCAGCCTATCAAGGGAGCAGAGTGCCGAGTATGCTGAGTTATTAAAGGAATTCACTGATGTGTTTGCTTGGACCTATGAAGACCTCAAAATAGATGACACCAACGTTATCGAGCATAAGATTCCATTAAAGGAGGAGGCCAAACCATTTAGACAGAAATTAAGACAAATTAATCCTATGCTACTGCTTATCATGGAGAGAGAGGTAAAGAAGCTACTGGATGTCCAGATCATCGTGCCTTTGATATATTAAAAGTGGGTGGCCAACCTAGTCCCGGTGAGAAAGAAGACTAGGGAAATCAGACTTTGTGTCGATTTCAGGAACCTGAACAAGAGCTCAAAGAAAGACAATTACCCCTTGCCGAAAATGGAACACATATTACAAAGGGTAAGTGGCGCATCAAGGATATCCATGATTGAAGGATTTTTGGAATACAATCAGATCTCGGTCCTGCCTGAGGACAGAGAAAAAACAACCTTTACCACTCCTTGGGGTACATTCATGTATGTCAAAATTCCCTTTGGATTGATGAACGTGGGGGAGACATTTCAGAGAGCCATTGATATCGATTTCATTGGAGAAAAGGACAAGTTTGTGGTCATCTATCTAGATGACATTACAGTCTTCTCCAGATCAGATAGAGAGAACTGTGAGAATTTGAAAAGGGTTTTCCTGAAATGAAGGAAATTTGGTCTCTCCTTAAATCCCAAGAAGTCTTTGTTTTCCATGAAGGAGGGAAAATTGCTAGGCCACATAGTATCAAATGAGGGAGTCAAGATTGATCCCAGCATAGTTGAAGCAATTCAAACCTTGTCACTCTCGAGATCCATGAAACAGGTCCATTCTTTCTTGGGAAAAATTATTTTTCTGAGAATATTTGTTTCGAACTTTGTTGAGATGGTAAATCTTATGAAAACCATGTTGAGGAAAGGAAACTAATTCAAATGGACTGTTGAGTCTAGAAATTCCTTTGATCAGATAAATAAGGCCTTGATGAAGCACCTATGCTTATCAGTCCTGATTACTCAAGGGATTTCCTCATTTTTTAATTTGCTTCATTTGACACTGTAGCAGTTGTTCTGTTGCAGAAAAATGCTGAAGGATTAGATCAGCCCATTTCCTTTTTTAGTCGGGCATTGAGAGATGCTGAGGTGAAATATGACATCATGGAGAAGTAGGCCTACACTTTGGTTAAATCTCTCAAATCCTTTAGAGTCTATGCCCTACAATCAAAATTCATCGCATACGTTCCTTCAGTTGTTGTTAAGGAAATTATCATCCAGCCATACATATATGGAAGGAGGAGCTGATGGATTGACAAAATGATTGAATTTGATCTAGAGATCAAGCCCACCAAATTGATCAAAGGTCAAGGTTTATCCAAGCTGCTGGATAAATCTAATTGCAAAGCTTTGGGGGTAAATTTCATCAATAATTACTCAGCAAATTAGCAGACTGAGCTATCTGATACAAATGCTCAGGAAGACCCCCCATTAGCAGGATGTCCTTGGTACAAGGATTTCATATATTTTGTGCATAAATTGTTAGGAGGTAGAGTGAATTGTTAGAAGACAACAAGAAAGCATGGGATTCAGAGCTTAATTTCACTCTTTGCACTGATAGAGTGACAACAAAAAGGTGCCTGGGTATCTCTCCTTTCCATCTTGTATATGGGATTGAAGCAGTTTTTCCTTCCTAGCTCGCCTTGCCTATGGAAAAATTATTCCAAGACTACCAGGAAGAGCCTCATAGCATTATCATAAGGATTCATCAGCTGGTAGAAATGCAGCAAACTAGAAAGCAGGTGATGGACATAGCACATGACCGTCAACATAAAATCAAGCAGGCCTTTGACAGGGAGAGCAGGAAAAAGGATTTTCAGCTAGGAGATCTAGTGCTCAAATCGGAAGTGCCCAAACAGGACAAAGGAAAGCATGGTCAATTTGAAGCTCTTTGGATCAGACCCTTCAATATTTCCAAAGCATTTCCCAATAATACTTACAGGTCTTAGAATCTAGAAGGTAATGAAGTTTTTGTTGGCCATGTAAATGGGCACTTCCTGAAAAAGTTTTGTTTTTAAAGCCGTAATTGGTGTTCCACCATTTAAGATACCTTTCATGTCTTATGATTATTTTGTTTTTAATAGGAGACTCCATAACCCAAAGCAAGGAACTGGAGCTACGCGTTCTTGGCAGCTCACAGGGAGCATGCCATCCCTTGTGGAGCCAAATATTAGAACTTAATCTTGTCATGTTTTGTGGGTTGTGGTTTCTACCTAAGTCTGTAATTTTGTCTAGATTTCCTCCCTTCGCAGACCCGATCATGAGTTCTCCTTCTCGACTTGTAGTTTTTCTTCTGTTTGCCTCCATCCATTTAACAGACCTGTTTTCTTTGTCGGCTTGCCTGAGAAGTATCGACCATAAGCTTCTCTATCTTCTCTAAGGTCGATCACTTCTCTCTATGCCTCTGTCACTGAGCCTTCGTTCTCCCAAGTCTTATCCATGTCACCCAAGTATTCATTGTCATAGGCCACAACACTGAGAGCAGTTTAATAGGGGCTCAAATCAAGCGAGCACAGGAATCAGGAGTTCAAATGTTGTAAAATTGTTCATCAAGGATCATAAAATCACGATTTGCGAAATGAAATATCTGGACCGTCTGATCATGAAGAGCTGAGGGTCGTTGATCTGACATTGAAAAAATTCGAAGCATCGAGAATCGGGAGTTTGGGGTTCTCGGCATGAGGGTGCATCCATAGCCTGAAATCTTGGGACCCGAAAGGTTGATTATTTCAATCCGATCCATTCAAATTAAGGGATGCATGGCATCGGATCAACAAGATCATGATTTCATGGATCAGGTTTTAGAAGTGGAACATGGTGTGGGACCCCCCAAATGAGAAATCGAGAAACGTTTGAGAATTGGGCCCGTGGTCTCAGCACGTGATCACATTAGAAGAAGGTCCAGGAAGAGGGGCTAGTGCTCATCTCTAGCCGGCGTTTCATATCCCCAGGGAAAGGATCGTGGTCATCCATTTTGGAGCAAGATCAACCACTGATCTCAAAGGTCGTTTCATGATTTCGGGCATTACGATGTTGGAATCAAGTTGTAGTGAAAAATCCCGAAAAGAAAAGTATAAATAGCACTTTGGATGTAAGATCTAGGTCATGGCCTAAGGTAACATGCAAGATCAGAGTGACAGAGGGGAGCCACGCCAAAGGGCCGAGAGCGCTTATGTTGGATGTAGAATGAAAGCAGCATAGCCCGAGGCGTTGATATCGTTTTGAAGAAGTCATGGGCACCGCCTGGGGCATTCATGGGTGTCAGGCTCCATCCCGATCTCAAGGCATTTAGTTAATGGAAGTATGGCGAGGTAGTTAAAATCTCATTTCACCCTGTAAATAGGAAGCATGGAAGCGTTTGTTGTGGAGGCAAGCTGTCAATCCAAGGTCTCTCTATAGATGTATTTTCCTACCAAACCCATGTTATCTTAAATTTGCGTCTGATAAAGGAAAGCAGGTGCAGTCTGACAGANTTTGAGAATTGGGCCCGTGGTCTCAGCACGTGATCACATTAGAATAAGGTCCAGGAAGAGGGGCTAGTGCTCATCTCTAGCCGACGTTTCATATCCCCAGGGAAAGGATCGTGGTCATCCATTTTGGAGCAAGATCAACCACCGATCTCAAAGGTCGTTTCATGATTTCGGGCATTACGATGTTGGAATCAAGTTGTAGTGAAAACTCCCGAAAAGAAAAGTATCAATAGCACTTTGGATGTAAGCTCTAGGTCGTGGCCTAAGGTAACATGCAAGATCAGAGTGACAGAGGGGAGCCACGCCAAAGGGCCGAGAGCGCTTATGTTGGATGTAGAATGAAAGCAGCATAGCCCGAGGCATTGATATCGTTTTGAAGAAGTCATGGGCACCGCCTGGGGCATTCATGGGTGTCAGGCTCCATCCCGATCTCAAGGCATTTAGTTAATGGAAGTAGGGCGAGGTAGTTAAAATCTTATTTCACCCTGTAAATAGGAAGCATGGAAGCGTTTGTTGTGGAGGCAAGTTGTCAATCCAAGGTCTCTCTATAGATGTATTTTCCTACCAAACCCATGTTATCTTAAATTTGCGTCTGATAAAGGAAAGCAGGTGCAGTCTGACAGAAGAAGGAGGAAATGCAAATATTTGAAGGCAGTGGTCAAATTGTGTCCCTAGGGGACTGTTAGTGGTTCTAGGTATATGTACTCAGTTTTTATATTTTGTAAAGGGGATGGTAGAGCAGGGCTCCTGAATTGTAAATTTTTAACAAACACTCTGGTTCTCTGGTTATGTATAGGTCTTTGATATTTATTTTTTAATGACAGTCAGCTTTCTTTCTCCCTCTTGTTTCCCTCTGATGCTGAAAGAGTTCATGATTGACTGATTCACATGAATTATTGTGACTGTGTTATGATGAATGTTTGATTATAGTGTTGTTGTAATTCATTTCAGTTTTTTTGAGATTTAAATTCGATAAGTTATTGCGTTTAAATTGTTCCTCCTTGGGATGCTGAAAGACCCGATGTCCTCAGCAGACCTCTACATTTCCTCACCAAAGTCTTCCTTCTACTCACCCTTACTATAACTCACTGACTGAAGTTAAACCAAGGCCTCACCTGCTTGTGCATAACAGTCCATTTTTCTAAGTTAAGACGATACTTTCTTGAGACTGTTCCCATTTGACCCTTTTATAACCAACCTGTGACATAAAAATCTAATGGGTATCAGTCTTGCCTTTTCTGCAATCTGAAGGGAGACTTCCAATGCTAACACAATAAACCCAAGTTTTTCAAGTTGCATCATCAATAAAAGTAACATAATAATGAGAGCCACCAAGAGATGATACATGAGTTATTCCTCATACATCTATATGCACAAGATCCAAATTTTCACTTTTCTTTTCTTTTCCAACTCTGATAAATCTAACTCTCTTATGTTTTTCATAAATACAGTGCTCACAAAAATCCAAATCAACTTATTTAATATAGGCAATGAATTTCTTTTGTGAAGTATCTTCATCCCCTTCTCACTCATGTGTCCAATCCTATGATGCCATAGTGTTGTATCCACTCTTGTAGAAGCTAAAGAGATAGAAGAGTCAGTATTACTAGTACATAAATGAAATGTACCTACCTTCTCTCCTTTTTCTAACACCAGTGATCCTTTGGTGACCTTCCACGCCTTATCTGTAAATGTATATATACAACCTTCACTTTCCAACTTCCTTGTTNCCAAGAGATGATACATGAGTTATTCCTCATACATCTATATGCACAAGATCCAAATTTTCACTTTTCTTTTCTTTTCCAACTCTGATAAATCTAACTCTCTTATGTTTTCCATAAATACAGTGCTCACAAAAATCCAAATCAACTTATTTAATATAGGCAACGAATTCCTTTTGTGAAGTATCTTCATCCCCTTCTCACTCATGTGTCCAATCCTATGATGCCATAGTGTTGTATCCACTCTTGTAGAATCTAAAGAGATAGAAGAGTCAGTATTACTAGTACATAAATGAAATGTACCTACCTTCTCTCCTTTTTCTAACACCAGTGATCCTTTGGTGACCTTCCACGCCTTATCTGTAAATGTATATATACAACCTTCACTTTCCAACTTCCTTGTTGAAATCATATTTTTTATCATCTCTGGAACATGTATCACATCTTTCAACAACCATTGGTTTCCATTATTTTTCTTTATTTGTACCTTTCCCATTCCAACAATTTTACATGGTGCATCATCACCCAAATGAACCTGTCCAAAATCACCTTGAACATAATATTTGAAATATTTCCTATGGGGTGTGGCATGAAATGAATCCCCTGAATCTACTACCCAAGATTTAGTAATATTATCTAAAGAAAGAATCAAATCATCTTGTAACACATCACCTGATACGTTTTCTTCCTGATTTTTCTCCTGCTGTCCATCACTTTGTTTCTTTGGAGCTCTACAATATTTCTTCAGATGTCCTTTCTTCCCACAATTCCAACACTTTATCTTTCTTAGTATGGATTTGGATCCCCCCTTCCTATAATTCTTGTGGTTCCTTGAGCCCTTTCCTCTATCCTTTTGTCTTCTCCTATTCTCCACGGTCAATACATTACCTGATGTCTCACCTGTTTTTTTCCATTACGTTTCCTTGCTAAAGATAAAACCAACCACATCATTAAATTTTAGAGTGTTTGAACCAGAGACAAAGTTACTTACATCCATGACCAAGTCGTTCCAGCATTCTGGAAATGAGCATAAGATTAGAAGATCCCTAACCTCATCATAAAATTCCACTTTTACAGAACTTAGTTGATTGGTAATCATATTAAATTCATTTAAATGATCTGCCGTAGACCCATCTTCTAACATATTCATATTAAATAATCATTTCATTAGAAATACCTTATTTGAGGCTAAGGGTTTTTCATATATTTTAGCCAATTCCTCCATCGTATCGTTCGTTGTCTTTTCTTTTGAAATATTGAAATGCATCAACGCTTCCAGGGACAGTCGTATCATTCCTAGTTCCTTTATGTCAAGAACCTCCCATTATTTGTCCTTCATGGCCGTCAGCTTCTTTGTTATTCCACCCAATGGTAGGAATAGATCCTTCTGATATAAATAATATTCCATTTGCATATTCCATAGCTGGTAGTTTTGGTCGTAATATTCCATTTGTAATTCTTTTAACTCTGTTGTGCTCATTCTGTAAGGTGTTTTTGACATCGGGGAAGCTCCAGGCACTAAATCAATTGAGAAATATATCTCCCTTCTTGGTGGCAAAACTAGTATTTCTTGGAATACATCTTCAAATTCTTGTAGTACCAAAAAATCTTGAAGGCTTGGCCCCTTCATGTTTTCTGGCTCTTCCACATGAGTTGCATACAATTGACATCCTTTTCTAAAACATCTCTTCAGCTCTAAGGCTGAAATATCCCTTATAGAGACGGGTCTTGGAACTCCTTTCACAGCGTTCTGATTTCCATCTTCATCAATACAGGTAAATGTCTTACTATGACAATCTAGGATAGCATGATGCTTGTCCAACCAATCCATTCCAATTAGAACATCATAAGACCCCAATGGTATGATATTTACATTGGCACTAGTATTCACACCATTAAGACTTATGGAACAACTTTTGANTTCACAGCGTTCTGATTTCCGTCTTCATCAATACAGGTAAATGTCTTACTATGACAATCTAGGATAGCATGATGCTTGTCCAACCAATCCATTCCAATTAGAACATCATAAGACCCCAATGGTATGATATTTACATTGGCACTAGTATTCACACCATTAAGACTTATGGAACAACTTTTGACCATATCATGGTTTCTCCTTTTGGTTCCAGTCGCTAACTGAACCAAACTTGATTTTCCAAGCTTACTTTTATCCAAATGTAATCTATCCACTATTTTAGGATCAATGTAACAATGACTTTCTCCTGAATCAATTAAAATAGCAACAGGTTGATTTATGATCTTACCTTCCTCCTTGATCATATTGGACTGGTGATTTTCTTGTCAATCTTTTAAAGTTGCATAGATTCTTCCCATATCTTCGAATGTTGTATCCACTTGGACATTGTGCACAGTCTTCACTCTGTCTTTTCTGTGTGGGAAATCCTTGTACAGGTGATCTTCCTTGCATCCCCAACATTGGATTGGTGTTCTTCCCCTTTTTCCCAAGGAATCTTATTTCTTGGATTCACCCTTAGCATACCGATCTTGAAGACTTCTATTAGGCTCATTCCTATTGAAGGTAGGTTTGAATCCTTTCCTCCTCAAATCAGACTTCTCTTTCTTCTTATCCTTCCAAGATATATGCAGGGATTCTCTTCCCTGTCCTTGCTCATACAAGTATTTAGCCTTCCTGATGGCCTTAGTCAAGGTCTTGGGCTCATTACACCTAATATTTTCTTTATAAAAGGTTGGAAGTACACTTAGAAATCTCTGTGTTTTCACCTTCTCATCATCAATGAACCTGACATACTTTAACAATCTCAAGAACTTCTTCTCATATTCTACCATAGTCATGCTCCCCAGCCTGAGTTCAAAGAACTCTTGCATTTTCTTGTCATATAAATGCTCTGAGAGGTACTCCTTCTGGAAGTACTTCTTGAATTTCTTCCAAGTGATCCTACTCTCTTTAATATGTTCAACTTGCTTTAGTTGATCCCACCACATTGCATCTTTCCTGGTTAAATGGTAGGTGGAAATCCTGGCTTCTAGGTTTGATGAATAGTTATGCAATTGAAAATACCTCCTAAGTCCAAGAAACCATGATTCAACATCATCTTCTCTTTCTTTTTCACCATCAAAGGAGGGTGTCTTAAGCTTCCTCAACTCTCCTTGCAAACTGTCCACTTCCTKTCTCCTTCTTTGRTGCCTAACATGGGACACCTTTGTACTGCTTATGGAATCTTCTGATGCATAAAAMWTTCTTTCTGAGTAAGGAGGTGAGTGGTGTCTATGAGTTATGCTAGCACTTCTCGAATAATCATCTCTTCCACAATCCTCTCTTCTTTCACGAAACCTTCCTTCTTCCTCTTATTTTGAGTTTGATCCCTTCTTTGTTTTCCTCTGYAACTGATTTAATCTCTGCAACACTAAAGMATTTATCCAAATTTTCTCTTTCATCAGTCTCTCATTGTCTTCTTTGTAGCTCTGCACTTCTATTTTTAGTMTTCTTAGAGTTTCTATTAATGTTTCTTGCTCTCCTCTTCCCTTGCATCCATTGGACTATGTCTATGCATTACCAATTCTGGTACTTTGGCCTTCGACCTYCTTATCATGGCTAGAGGCTCCCTCACCTTCTTCCATTTCCTCAATACGCATTCTGAGTTGATGTGTTTAAGCCCCTTAATTCTGCAAAATCTGTAAGCGACCATTTTGTTAGAATTAAGCATATGATAAACAAAATTTTCCAAACCATGTTACGGGTCCCTTTTCTTTTCAATTCATGAAGAACATATATGTATCAATCTAAACTGTATAACACTTCCATGTTATCTCTTAGCCGATACAAAATTTAATTATGCACAGGCACACCCTTCAAACCACTTCCCTAGGTGACCATGGCTCGAAAATGCGGCCAAATCCTTCCTAGCGCTTCACAACTTTAGAACCTTAATCCATGACCAGATCAACGGTCCTCGTCCCCATTCACGATCAATGATCGAAATCCACTTCGGGACACCGCACTTTGGAAGTTCGACACTTTCGACCTCTTCTTTCCCCCAAAGTACTCTGTACCCAAAGTTCTATATCAGGCACCACACATCCACCTAAAATAAATGGCTCTAGTCCACTTCGGGACTTCGACCTTCAGAAGTCTCAACTTCCCCTACTTGCTTCCTTCTGGAATGCTTCCACCCAGAGTTCACGTTCTATCGACACGTGTCCTCCCACAAATTGATGACTATGAATCACTTTGGCTCTTCGAGCTTCGGGAGTTTCAAACTCTCTACCTTCAATTTATCCCGGAGTGCTTTCACCCTAAGTCGATGATCCATAAATTCTTGTCCCTCACAGATCAACAGTTGTGAATCGCTTCGGATCTTCAGGCTTCGGGAGTTCCAAACTCTCTGCCTTCACTTTTTCCAGGAGTGTCGATCCTCCAAACCACTGTGAGATCTAATACCATGTGTCTTCTAGGATCAATGGTCGATATGTACTCCGGTCTTTAGGCCTTCGAGATTTCTCGACCCAACGAAAACTGTCACAACTTTTTCCTCTGGAGTGCCTAGTCTTCAGACTGCACGATCTGTCGCCACGTGGAGAAATACTAGAAGCGGACATGTGGTCCAATCAGGCGAGTGACGCATGTCATGTTCTAACTAACATTTCAATCCTCCACATGTTCAAAACTCATTGATATGTGGCACAAATCCCATCTGTCCACATCATCCCCGATGATGTCTACGAGCCACGTCACTTCAGAATTTCAGGCTTTGAAATATTTATGCTTGCACTCCTCAAGTCTCCCGAAATCCAAATTTCCAAACTACTTAACCTTCCGAGCTCCACATCACCTCCAGGTGACATCATCATGCCCCACCTCTTATACTCTTCAGGCTTTGGAAATTTGGGCTTCGGGAGTTTCCATACTAGCACACTCCAATTCTCCCAAACTCTGAATTCCCGAATTGGCTAATCCGTCGATGTGTGTCTCCCTTATCAGATGGTCTGTGTTAACTCTGGACTTTGGGACTTTGGGTAGTTCTTTCCCTAGTGCTTCACTCTGCAAAACACTTCGGAGTATTAAGTCTTCGAAGTGAGAGATCTGATGTCGCGTGTCCTTGTTGATGGATGGTCTAGATGAACTTCGGGCTTTGGGCCTTCAAGAGTTCTGGCTTTTCGCATTTGTCTTTCTTCCAAAGTGGTTATCCACCAAAGTGTAGGATATCCTGCCATGTGTCCACTTCGATCAATGGTCTGGATTTATTCTAGCTCTTCAGAGATTTGATCTTCGGG
>JASDQU010335222.1:0-12639 GCA_032191745.1 Picea mariana
TTTGTTCATTGCTTATTTACTCTGCAGTTATTGGATAATAATGCTTCATTGATATAGCACTTGGATTATATGGTTAAAAGGGATTAAATTTCTCTATTACTGATTCACCCCCCCTCTCAGTAATCCAACAAACACAAACCTCATCAAACTTACAACAAAGAATCAACACCTTGCTCATGTCAAAAGAAGAAAGGGAGAAAGCTAAATCAAAATTCATAGCCCACCAGCCAATAGTTAAAAGATGGTTTGACAAGCATAAGGTTAAAGAGAATAATTTTGAAGTAGGAGACTTAGTCCTGAAATGGGACAGAGAAAACGAGCCTAAAAGGAAACATTCTAAGTTGCAGAATCTAGGGCTCAGACCTTTTCAGGTGGCTGAGAAGATTGGGTTAGGCACATATCAACTACAAAATCTGAGGGGAAAATCTGACGCTCTCCCAATAAATGGCCAATCCCTTAAACATTATTTTCATCAATTAATTTCAAATAATAATAATAATAATAATAATAATAATAATAATTTTGTTTATTTTTCTTTTGATGTGTTGATTTATCTTTTGCATTTTTACCTTTTTTTTTGTCTTTTGCGACCATCCTTCCGAGATTTTGAAAGATTGTGTTTATCAAGACAATGGTTGACCTCAAATCATGTGACATAGTGAACTCTCTTCCTAACTCATCGCTCACATACAAACACAAGAGACGATGAGGAACCTGCAGTTGTTTCAAGGGATTCTCCATCTAACCTCTGCAGATGAACAACCTTAGAGAAATGCGAAAGTGTCTTCTTAGTGGTCTGGTAAGACTTTAAGGGAAAGAAGGTAAGATGGAAAGAACCACATGCACCTCAGAGACAGAGCCAGTAAGTTTCACCTTAAGCACCTCATATTTTTGCAAATAATAGACGTCCTCCTGTCCCTCTCACTTAGGGAATTCTACCAAAATAAAAGTCAAATATATCTAATGAGCGCACAGTAGGAGAGGGTATGAAGATATCTTTTCCAGGGCTATGGACTCTTGTTGGTATAAGAGCAAGGTCTGTGATGTTGGGGTGACTCCATCGGGGCTATGGACGCTCCCTGGTAGTAGAGAAACATCGTAGAAAATGAGTAAAGGGTAACCAAAAGGCCTAGGTTCCAGTGAAAGATTTAATGGACTCTTTTCAAAAGAAGGCATGAGTCAAGGTTACAAGAAAAGAAGGTAGAATAAAGGTTAAAAAAACCCACAGGCAGGCCCAGATACATCACCCAGGGTAATTCTAAATGCAAAGGTAAAAGAAGATCTGATGAAAACTAGTTAAGTTCCTAATCATCTTTTTCATCAGGTGAGCCCGATGAAGGAACAAAGTTTCTTATTTCTCCCAGTAGGTCGCCATTTTTTGATCACTCAACACACCCTAAAAAGCCTATGTCAATTTTCCACTTTTTGGGTACCACTTGATCTTTGCACTATCTGAATTAGATTTTCCTTTGAGAAATTTTTTGGCTTTGTTTGTTCTCTTGACTCTCATTAGTTATTCAGGTTTGTGTAATTCTATAAAAACCATTGAATTAAAAATAATTAAAACTTAAATAAGAAACCAACAGCCAAAACACATCACCCAACGTGCTCAAAGAATTCGGCATCAGAAGAAACTAAAAGGTGAAAAGGAACCATTCGAAAAAAACTCAGTCATCGAGCGCCAATCTTCACCGGTATCGGTGAAAGGAGGTTTTTGTTTCACGAAAAGTATCACATACATAAATCACCAACAACCGATCCCGTTTGGCATCGGTAAAATGCGAAGGGAGTAATGTTTAAGAGGAAAGGAAACAATATCGCCGATGGCCGATAAATGACACGCTTGTCGGAATCAAAGAAAACCGAATCATGAAGAACATTGCAACCACGCAAAGGTGTTATCCCTGAACGCCGATCCCCGATACCTTTTCAGCATCGATGATCCCAAGCTTAGTTTAAGAACGCACAACTGGAAGAAATTCCCGACTCCGAGTAATACTCGCGAGTTAAGTCACCAGTCTTCATTGCCACATGTCCCAAGCCAATTTCACCATGTCAGCACCGCATGATGAAATCGATCGGCATCAGAGGTTTTTTGCAGAAGGATATCAATGAAAACACCCGTAACACATTGTCGATCCCTGATCCACCCACTAAGAAAGGGACATGATGGGACGTTTTAGTGCTAGATACGTTTAGATTCAAAGAATTTAAGAGACCAATTAATTCCAAATCTCACATTAGTTGTTGTTTCATGTGTGAATCAAAAGGCTATTTGAAATTACCAATAGAAAACACCACCCTTCATGCCTCTGCTGTCAATGCACAATGAATTAAATTACAAAGATTCAACAATAGATTTGTTTGAATTTCACTTCACCCAAATTAATTGGTTGATATGACACGGTAGGTTCTTCCCCGTTTAAATTCCATTGAGCCATTGTACACGAGACCATTTTGTTCGCAAAAGAGTTTCAGAGCATCCAGAGGAGCGAGGCGAGCAATTCAAAGGCTTTTGAGATCTCGTGAGTATCAAACTACAAGGTTTAGCAAGCGTTACAAGTATGTACCAGAATGGATTTTCTATTTTTTCATTTTTGTATATATATTTTTATCCGATGTCGATCTGTACACCGACCCTAAAGATTGTTTTGATTGCAGGAACAATGCCTCCAAGAAAACCAACCACCATGCAATCTTCGAGAGTGACGAAGCTAAAGGAACCATAGGTGGGAGAAGGCTCTTCCCCAGTGGCCACAAAGCATTTAGAATTTTCCCCAAGGCCGCAACCAGTCATCCAGACATCCACCAAAAAGGTTTTCACTTAACCTCCGGCCTTTGGAGATACGGAAGAAAGCACAGGTACCCAGGCATCACTACCGCACTAGGGATAAATCTTCAAGAAGATCAACCAAGAAGAATTCCCATAATATATCTCGCACAGCGACCCCGATATGAGAAATCTCAATTATGATTTTTTCCCGAACATTCAAAGATCATACTTGCACATGGTGGTAAGAAGAACTCCATTTTTCCCCTGCATAGAAATCCTAAAGTGGCTCATCGACCACATGGAAACAAAAAAAATGTTTTATTAACGACGTCAATGGCAAGTGTGTCGGGGTTTTCCTTCCGGTAGAAGTGCAGAGTTATTACAAGCTTAGAGACCCAGAGGAGCGACTGAAAATTGATTTCATCGTAAACTAATATGAGCTCCATGACACAGGTCGGGTGATGGCTTTATGGTGGAGTGAAGATAAAAAATACCTAAATCGGACCTTTAGCTGGTACCAGATGGCCAACTTAAGGGAGATGTATATCTATTTAATGGCCCTCATCTGTCGATTGTATGGGGAGAAAGATTGTTCCAGGTTTTCAGAGGCATGGATGCCTCTAGCTTACATAGTGTCCATTTCTGGGAAGCTTTCAATTGGGGAGCCATCATTTCAAAGCAGCTGAGCATCTGCATACAACAGGCTCAAATGTCAAAAGAAGGAGAGACTCCATCCTTCTACATGGATATGTATTTACTGGATGTCATCTGTGCCAAAAATGTCTTTGCCGAAATGAACTTGAGCTAGCATGCCTCATAACTCCAGGTCCATGTATATTTCAACATCTTATGGGATAACATGTACAAAAAATCCTACTCCCTCATTTGCGATGAATTCATCGCTTGCATTATTTTCATCCTTTTCAAGAAAGAGTGTTCAAGGCTATTGGCTGCGGCAAAAAAGGTGATAGCAAAAGTCGGCCACTGGTATCTGGATGAGCGCGATACCTACATCAGGGTTTTTGGGGGCACCATAGCAACGCACCTTTTACCTATGCATGTCCCCAATCGACTAGTAGTGGGGGACATATGCTACCAAACTATCCTACAAGGATACAACGCTACCCTAGTGAAAGACAATAAGTAGGCATTTATACCTTATGGATTCCATATTGGTTTCTACCTGGTAAAAGACACTGCCCAAAATAAGCAAGAAGGACTGAGTCAATTAGAGTTCTAATTCCAGACCGATCATTTCCGCAAACACGACCCAATGGGTCTAGTCCTGAAACATGCATCTCAAGTGTTGTCCTGTTGGCCATACGCCCACGAAAAATTTGAAGACAAAGTCTTCACGAAAAATGTCCAGGATTGGGACAAAGTTGTGGCAAGGATGGTCGACCCTAAGATGACCAAGTTCAAAGCCATGAGCCTGGATGAACAAATGATGATACTAGAAAAATCAGGTCAAGAGGCCCTCTGGGTTAGAGAATAAATGGTAGTGGTCGAAGCAGTAGTTTCCCTGGTAGCGGTCAAAGTAACAGAGAATCCCCAGGTCATCCCGGTGCAATATAGAGGTTTCCCCATGGTTCAGGACATGCAAGAGAGGGGGTTACTCATTTTAGGACATGCGCAGTGGATAATTGACCATCTAGAAGATGACCCAGACTTCATAAATATGGCAAGGCTCCCTTTCGACAACCCGGATGAAATCTAGACAGGACCAAGAGGCCCTAAATTCATAGACCTTGATGAGATTACTGGGTTAGACGACCATGAATTCACAACGCCACCAGTCGGATCACCGACAAGTGTTTCGGCTTAGCCAGAGACAGTCGTAGCATTGGAGAAGACCATTGCATCAAACCCCTTAAGTGAGCTGATAAATATGTATGATGATGATGAGAGCCCAGAAGTATCTCTTGTGACCTCGGTATATATCGAAGAAGAAAAGGAACAAGAGAAGAAATCTTCCTCTATTCTCGATGCTAAAGTTCAGGGGCTTCCACAAAATGAGCAAGAATTCAAGAGCAGCCTAGACACCGAGTTTCCCAATGCCATGGAAATACAAGTGGATAGTCCGAAAAAAGGGCTCCCACAAACCAAACAAAGTGAAGAAATTCCGCAGCAGGAAATTGGCATTTCAACAACCGATTACCAACTAAGTACCCAACATACCCCCAATGCCTTAATTTCAAATGATACCCAAAACCTCAATGAGCGACAGACAGAAGTCGGGTCTTCAAACATAGGGAGGAAGTTCGAGAACCTAGATTGAACAAGTATATACTATCAGGAGTTTAGGGAATACACTCACATGGGGGTATCAACAGATTCCCAAACCTGTGGATGAAGTAGCTGACATACATGCTATAGCATATGATCGGAAAAGGAAGGCTATCATCCAAAGAACCACCAAGAAGAGGAGGATCAATTTAGATAGCTCCATACTCATCACTATGAAAGAACACCTAATCAACACAGAGCATGCTAAAACATTCGAACTCATTGTGGTAGGGATGGAGATCACCGATGCCACCCTCGACAGAGATAAAAGAGCTAAAGAGGAGATGGACATTGCCCTAAAGGAATTGGAACATTTGCACCACTTGGAGAAATACTATCAAGACACCACACAGGCCACAGTGTTTCTAAGGAGCAAGTTTTAGGAGGCCTACAACAAGTTCACAGATGAGCGACACCTATTCACTACAAGGATAGCTGAGCTCCAAGAGGCAAGCCGTGGAAAGAGTCGACTACATCAGTGCAGTCCAACAGGGCTGAGATAAAAAAGAACACGACATTTGGGTGTTGAAAGAAAGAATTCTTAATCGTATAAGGAAATCATCCGAGTATTGGGAAAAAATGGTTTGGGAACCTCATCGATAAATCCAAGAGAAATGGGCCAAGTGCGAGAAAAATTGGATCAAGATCAATCGGGTGATGAAAGATATTGAACTCCACAAGTTTGGCACACCTGATGACTTTGTTGACTTGCACGACATAGTCAAGTCGCACACCGAGCATGACTCATTATGGGTCAAAGAGATAGATAAGGTGATAGATATGGCACCAGGTCAGGTGTGACAGTTCACGGAGCACCTGATTAAAGCTCGGGCTATGCTGCAATAGTTAAGTGCCAGTCTAGTGAAGTATTGGGTGCATGCAATAGAGATAGGAGAGATTTTCTCGGCCCTACTGGAACAACATAGATTCCTGTACTCTAACACGTGTGAGGATATTTTTATCCAGTGTTCGGAGTATGAGAAGAGTCACCCTCTTAAGTGAAGTCTTGAGATGAATCTTAGAAGAGCAGATAGAAGAGAAAGCCACATGGAAAAAAAAAATTTACTTATCTGCACTTTAGTCATTATTTTTAGTTAATTTTATGTTATAAATAGGTGCATCGACCAATTAGTTAAGGGTCGATGGTTGTGGCAAGAAATTGTCATTTTTGGTTTTGTTAAGAACTATTTCAGAGCTACCTTTAATTGAGAAGTCATTCTGGACCAGAGACAAGTTTATGTTTTCATCAAATGCATGTATGACTGGATGTGGAGAAGAACTATTTCCTATTCTGTATCATGAATGGATGCACTAACGAGTAAGATCTATTAAATCTATTGATAAGTTATTTGATGCAATTTTTTACAGTTCTTTCTTTAATGATGAAAATGAATCTTTGTGTTATTATGTGATTGATGATTAGAAATGAGTGAATTATTTTTCTTTCCGTCATTTATCACATGCATGTTTTCTTCTGATAATTTGTATCTCAGTTAGTAATTGGAATATTCACATGGTTAACGTATTAGTACTAGGCCTATGGTATACAATCATTTCCTACACGCTAGAGTAAAGGGTTATCCCAAGCTCAGCCTCTTCTCTAGTAGTTTAGTTTATTCCCACTTTGTTACCTAGTTGGTTTATACCGGCTTTATCTTATATCAGTCCTACCTAAGAGAAAAACACAAAAAAGAGAGCGTTTGAACTGCAGGAGAAAACCTTCACAAGAAAACATAAGGCTCATTGATTAAACTGGTCGGATCGCAAGATCTGGAGAACCATTCCACTATTAAATGCTGCAGAGTCTAATTGGGCCTCGATGGTGGGTTTGGTTCCTACTATTGAGTTAATTGGCTTTAGGCCGCACCAACAGATGGGTGGGGGGATTAGAGAAAATGTATTATTCTAATACATTTTCTCTATTAATTCCTCACACCCCACCCACCCTCTTATGGTGGGTGGGGGTGAATTAATAGAGAAAATGTATTATAATCAAATAACAATTTTCATATATATATATATATATATATATATATAATTTCTTTCATTAAATCGTTTTATTATTATTAAATATTAAATTTAAAATATAATTCAAAAATTAAGTGTAAAATGTTTTATTTTATTCTTTTAATTTACTAAAGTTATATTTATTTAAAATTTGGAGTGAAGATACAAAGTATAAATATAAATTATTCAAGTTTAAAATACCTCAAACTTTTAAATGACAATAATATTTGTGGGATATTTCAATTTTTCTTTTTAAAGAATTATTTTATTGTCTTTCCCATTTTTATTTTTAAATTTAGTAGGGATGTAAGGTTTGATATTATTATTATTAATGTGATTTTCATTTTTAATATTTAATAGTTAAAAAAATTATAACCAACCTTTTTTGAGTTTGTGGTGGTTATTACTCATACTAAACCAAATAACAATGAGTTTATCCACTCAAATTTATCAATTTGTGCTTATGTTCCAAATATCTAATCACGAGTTAAATTCCACAGAAGTACACATTGATTCAATCAAGAGAAATGTGTAAGGAGTGGTGCATTTGATTTTAAAATTATAGGTAATTAAACATTTTTAGATTTTCTTGATTTTACTTACGAGAAGTTAAAATTGTCTAAATTTCATAACTATGTAGAAACTAGACATCCTACTACTATTAAAACACCTTGGTTTGTAAAATTTATGATAAAAAGGTTGTGGATGAAAAATATTTCCTTTTAATGTACCCTACCGTTAATAATATCAAAAACCATAATGACCTAGTTATTGAATATATAATCCTTCAGGGATTGCAAGGGGCCGATAGCCCCCCAACGCGAGGGTTCAGGAGCAATGCCCCTGAGAATTTTTGTTTCCTCGGGAAACATGTCACATTTTTGCCTCATTTTCGTGTTGCCTCGATTTTTGTGTCCATTATTGGGTGGTTTTTCAAAACATGGTTTTTTTCTATGGTTTTCTATTTTCAGTTAAGGAATTAGGGTTGTTGACTAATCTAGGTCATTAGATTAGGGTTTTGGATGTCCCTAGATCCTATATGTATATTGTATTGTAAGCAATGTATCACTATAAATGAATATAAAATATGTTGGTTTTCCCGGTTTGGGTTTCCAGGGGAAAAATCTTTGTGTAATGTGTGTATTTGCCATTGTATATTTTTTGTTCTTTTATTGAAAATTTGTTTGCAATAAAATATTGTAGAAGGTTAAAATCTACATTTGGTATCAGAGCTTTGTTGGCTTCAGGGGGGCACGTTTGTAGTCAAGGGTTTGGCTTGGGACTGTGATAAGCCTTGTTACAGTGGGAAATCTGTGTTATTGATTTTTCAGGTGAAAAGAAAGGGAAAGCAGTTCGAAAATGGAGATCGAGAAATTTAATGGGAAAATTTTTGAGTTGCGGAAGCTTAAGATGGAAGATCTATTGGTGGAAAAAGATCAGTGGATCGCGATGGATCCTGGTACTACACCTACATGAACTTCAACAAATGATTGAAATTTTTTGGATCGGAAGGCGAAGAGCACAATCCAACTATGTCTCTCAGATTTAGTATTATTGAATGTGTTAGAGTAAGCTACAGTCAAAAATTTATGGGACAAGTTGGGGAAGTTGTATAGGTCTAAGTCCCTAGTAAATAAACTTTTCCTGAGAAATAAGTTGTATAACCTGAGGATGAGAGATGGAGACTTGGTACCATAACATTTGAACGCATTCAATGCTATGGTAAGTCAGTTAGTATCTGTTGAGATTAAAGTTTCAGATGAAGATCAGTATATAAGTTTACTATTCTCTTTACTATAATCGTGGGATAGTTTGTTTGTGGCCATAGGTAGTAATACAACTTCCTTGAATTTTGATGAAGTGGTCTCATCCTTATTGGCGGAGGAGATGAGACGAAAGAACATGGAAAGACAGAGCACAAAGGAATTATTTGCAGGAGAAGGCTCCAAGGAAAGAAATAGATCTAAGTCCTCAAGTGGGAGATCTAAGTCTAAGGGAATATCTAAGTCTCCTAGAAAGTTTGTAAAGATATGTTGGAGATGTGGAAAAGAAGGGCACTACAAGAAGCAGTGTAGATCCAAAGTTGAGAAAAAGAAGGGATTCAAAGAATATCCTTCTACATAAGAAAATACTTCCAAGGAAGAAGGAGGGGATGTGTACTTGGATTCTTGAAGGTTGACTCAGGTGCATCCATTCATATGACTCCCCATAGGTAGTGGTTCTGTGAATATGAAAAGTAGGATGGAGGTAATGTTTTCTTAGGTGATGACTCGACAACCAAAATCATAGGTCAAGGAAAATTCAAGTTGAGGCTCATAGATGGAAGGATTGTAACACTAGTTGGTGTTCTTCACATCCCATGATTGGACATAAATTTGATTTTTCTAAGAAAAACGGGCGATGCAAGGGTAAAAACAATATTTGAAAAGGAAACCTGCAGGATGGTCCGAGGAGAAATTGTTTTGTTGAAGGGAGTTCGGTTTGGAACTCTGTATAAGATGAAAGGAATCACTATTAGTGATGGGTGTAATAGTTCCATTGTTCCTGATATTGGAGTTGAAGAAGAAAGAACACCTACAGTCTTTGGATAAAAGGTTATGATGTGGCATCAAATATTGGGGCATATCGGAGAGAAGGTTCTTCGAATACTACACATTAAAGTTATGGTTGAAGGCATGTATAACTGATCTCTGGATTTTGATTTATGTGAACATTGTGTATATGGGAAGAATAATCGGGTAAGATTCCCCTCTGGTGCAATGAGGGTAGAAGTAATTTTAGAACTATTTCACACTGATGTGTTTGGACCTATGTTAGTTCCATCATTGGGAAAATATGTGTGCTATGTCCCATTTATAAATGGATTCTCAAGGAATACTTGGATATATTTCATCAGGAAGAAATATGAAGTCTATGATAGGTTTAAAGAGTTTAAGGCTCTTGTTGAGAATCAAACAGAGAAAATAATTAAGGTGCTAAGGTCAAATAATGACGGAGAGTTATGCGGGAATGAATTTGAAGAATTCTGTAAGAAGTGTGGTATAGCAAGGAAGAACAGTACTCCATATACACCTCAACATAATGGAGTTTCAGAAAGGATGAACATGATGTTGATGGAAAAAGCAAGGTGCATGCTTAGTGGTGTCGGGTTAGGGAAATAATTTCGGGAAGAGGCAGTGGATATTGCATGTTACCTGGTCAATAGATCACTCTCATTAGCATTGGATGACAAGACTCCACAAGAGGTATGGACTAGTAAGAAACCTTCTCTCACACATCTCAAGGTATTTGGTTGTGAGGCCTATGTTCATGTTCCAAAGGAAAATAAGAGTAAGATAGGTAAGAAGGATGAAAATTGTATCTTTATTGGGTATAAAGATGGTATCAAAGGTTATAATATTTGGTACCCAGAAACTAAGAAGGTTGTGTATAGACAAGATGTGGTATTTAGAGAAACGAAGGATGTTGTTAAACATGAAGTCCTACCAAGTAAGGAAGAACCAAAGAAAATATAGTTTGATTTAAAGGATGATGAATTGGACTCTACAGAATAACATGAATCAAAAGAAGAAGATCAACATACTCCAGTATTGAGGAGATCAGTTCGAGAAAGAAGGATACAGGAAATGTATACTCCATTTGATTTGCGTTCAAATTTTTCTTTGTCTATTACTGATGATGATCCTAGAACTATCAGGGAGGTAGTGGATTCAAAGGATGGAAATCTCTAGAAAAAGGCCATGGATGAAGAAATGGAAGCCTTGGATAAGAATGAGGCTTGGTATCAATTGAAGTTGATGACTGGAAGAAATCCCATTGGAAAAAAATGGGTATTTAAAAAGAAGTTGAATGAAAAAGGCAAAGTGGAGAAATGAAAAGCTCAGTTAGTAGCAAAGGGTTATTCCCAGGTTGAGGGAATTGATTTTGGTGATTTTTTTTCTCCTGTTTCCAAGTTAACTTCTATAAGATTTATGTTATCTGTTGTTGCTTTATTTCATTTTCAAGTAGAACAGATGGATGTGAAGACAACATTCATACATGGGGATATGGAAGAAGAAATATATACGAAGAAACCAAAAGGCGTTTCTGTGAAGGAAAAGAAAGAGCTCGTATGTAAGTTGAAAGTTGAAAAAGTCCCTGTATGGTTTAAAACAATCATCATGGATGTGGTATCAAAAATTTGATACTTATATGTTGGGACTTGGCTTCACAAGAAGAAAAGAGAATCATTGTGTATATTTTAAATTAATTGGTGATCATTTGATTTATTTGCTCTTGTATGTGAATGGCATGTTGTTGATAGGAAACAACAAGGATATTATACACGATGTGAAAACTCAGTTGTCCTCTAAATTTGACATGAAGGATCTCAGTGCTTCAAATTTCATTTTGGGAATGGAAATTAAAGGAGATCGGAAAAAGAGGAAACTCTGGTTAAATCAGAGAAAATATGTTGAGACAATATTGCAGAGGTTTAATATGCATAAATGTAAACCAATCAAGGTCCCTATTCCTATTGGTGTAAAGTTATTTGCGGATTAGTGTCCCAAGACATGGGAAGAGGAAGAGGACATGTCTCGTACACTTGGCAGTTTGATGTATGCAATGGTGTATACTAGATCGGACATTGCGCACACAGTGGGAGTTTTTAGCAGGTATATGTCAAAACTAGGGAAGGAGCATTGGAAAACAGTAAAAAGGGTTTTCNTTGCACGGAACTGCTAGCTATGGATTGTGCTACCAAGGAAGACCAGGATTGGAAAGAGTATTGGACATACATGGATTTGTGGATGTAGACTAGGCAGGAGATCTAGATCATAGGAGATCTACAAGAGGGTATTTGGTTAACCTGTTTGGAGGAGAAAACAGTTGGATGAGTAAAAGACAGGTTGTAGTGGCACTTTCAACTAAAAAAATTGAATACATGGCAGCCATCCATGCAAGGAAGCAGTATGTTTACAAATATTGTGTTCAGGTATTGGGTTGGTACAACAAGATGTAAGGATAGATTGTGACAATCAAAGTGCAATTTTTCTGGAGAAGAACCCGACTTATCGTTCAAAGACAAAGCATATTGATATTCAATATCACTTTGTGAGAGACACGGTTGAAGAAAATAAAGTGTTGTTGATGAAGGTGGACACTTTGAAGAATGTTGCATATTCATTAACAAAATATGTGAGCACTGAGAAGTTCTCTTGGTGTAGATGATCCATGGGAATTACTGCCCTGGATTGTTGACTGTGTAACCCTGTAACACCCTGTATGAAAAGAAAACAAAAAGTGGGAGAATGTTGGGTATGTCTTATATTATTTGCACAACTAGAAATTGTTCATTTCCTTAGAAATGTATCACATTTTTTTCTTTTCTTTTGTGTCACCTCGATTTTTGTGTCTATTGTTGGGAGGTTTTTTGGCACATGGTTTTTGCCAATTGTTTTCTATTTCCAATTAAGGAATTAAGGTTGTTGACTAATCCAGGTCATTGGGTTATGGTTTTGGATATCGTTGGCTCCTATATGTATATTGTATTGTAAACAATGATGATGATGATGATTAACGTCCACTAAGAC
>JASDQU010335229.1:0-12673 GCA_032191745.1 Picea mariana
CCTGCAAGAAGTTCTCAACAAACAAGTGATGCAAGTATATAGTGACAATATATAAAATGAGTTAGCACATCAGATAACACAATCCATTAATAAACATTACAAACATGCCCATGGATAATAATCATATATTTGCAAGATATCGATAGGATGGGAAAGGAGTATTTCTATTAATAATTGATCAACAGAAGTATCCACAATACAGACTTTCGTGTCGACACGGTTCAAAATCAAGAAACCAAGTTTCTTCCAACTGGGTCTCCACCACTTCAATCCTCCACCAAAGGCAAGCTCATAACAAAGAGATAATGAGATCCTCTTAACAATAAGGGAAGAGCTTGGGGGATGAACACTGTGTTTAGACTTGAGGGACAAAGGGATGTAGACTCAATATGAAGTAATTTCTCCAGAGTAACTTTGCTCTTAAAGTTGAATGCTTTCTCCTTCTTTTTCCATAGCTCGAAATTGTGCTCTTATAGCCTCTAGAATGCAACTGAAGGGTCGAGTCGGAATGTTTCCAGTATATGGAAGGCCAAAGATCAGAGATAATTTTCCATGACATGGAAACCCAACCTCATTTTGTATTTTCTGGCACAAATCTCGATATACGCGAGTTGTAGTGGAGTAGCAAGCGTATACACATCTTGCAAAGTAGTTAGGGAGCGTGTATGTGGAAAAATATATATTTTTGGCTATGGATTTATCAAAAAGGGGGTTGATAAGTCTGCATAGGGAAATGGAAAAAGGCCCTCTGTGCAAGATAGCAATGGTGAGGCAAATCTTGCTATAACAGGAAGATATGCAAATATATGCAACTTTATGCAACTTATATGGAACTATATGCAACTTTATGCAACAATGCAACTTATGCAAATATATGCAACTATATGAAACTATATTGCAACAATTTCATATGAAACTATATGCAAATATGCAACCATATGAAACTATGCAACATGCAACTATATGCAACTATGCAACATGCAACGTCTTATGCAACTTATGCAACTTTATGGAACTTATGCAACTTTATGCAACATGCAACGATAACTTATCTTCTTATTTTAACGAGTCTAGGTACCACCAAATAGGTATCTGTTAGATCTATATTCCTCGAGTGATGATCAAGATATACTAAGCGAGGTTGAAAGTAAGACGTTTTGTACTAGATCTATCGGTTCTAGATCAACTAGGTTGGAAAAGGTAAGGAAAAGATTTTATATACGCATGCAATTTTTTATTGCCAATGAAGGGTCATGTAATTATGATGCTGAGAGCATAGGTGACATTGAGTTTCCCTTGAGGTATAAACATCTAGTGAAACGATGGGCACCTGTTGGCCCTTGACCAAGTTTTGAAGAATACTTGGTCATATTTGACCATTTTTGGGGATTGCGATAGCTTGCCAAAGATGGAGAGCAACGCGAAGCGGAAATTAGGAAAGAAAGACCTATTTTTAGGTCCCTTTTAGGGTTTTGGGTTGATTTAACGGGAAAGGGATGTCGGCCCATGGGTTTACCCATGCTTGGGCCCATTTTGTAATCTATAAATAGATACTTAGGCAATGTAAGTAGAAGAGAGTAGTACATCTATGTGATGTATAGCTAAAGGCTTAGTGCTAGTGGTTGGATATGTGTGATTAGATGTTTATTGCAAGTTCTCTATGCATGATTGTAAGGATATTGAAAAGCTAAGTGCAAGTTGTTGTAGTTTTGTGCTGAAGTGTAAGGAAGAAGGATCTAGCGAGCTGCGTAGATCTTCTGTCCCGTGCGAAGTAAGGGTCACTGAAGCTCTGTGTTGTAATCGCTTGATCGAGATAATATAAAGAAGAAGAATTTGTGGACGTAGCCCCAGGGTGGGGGTGAACCATGGTAACTGTGTGTATTGTGCTCTGTGCTTTGATCTAATGTGTTTATCTCCTTCTTGGCTAAGTGCTTGCTGTGATTAAATAGATCTAGTTATGCTCTGTGCTTATGATGTATGAATGAATGTTAGATCTGATATATAAGATGCTTAGTGCTTGATATATTGAATCTAATCTATATTTATGTGGCTAAGTACTGAATCATCTTTAGTCTAAGTATTCACTGTGATGCTCTGTGCTATTTGAAAAGTAACATAAGGGTTAAATATTGATGATTGACCCATGCTAAGTTCCCTGTAAAAGATATAATCACAGATCGGTGTCCCAGCTAAGGTTGCAAACATCTGAGTCCTGCAACCACCCCTTCCTCTGCCTCGGGTGATACTTCATCTGCTTCGTAGGTGTTGTCGAAAGGGTCGGTAGTTAGGGTTTTGTTGGTGCGCTCTTGAGCATTGAACCCTGGGTCTGCCCCTGTCCCAACAAATGGTTCCGTTGCCGGGACCTGAAACTATGATTGCTAGGAACTAAAGAAGAAAAATATTTGTGCAAAATAAGCTCTGAATAAGGTTAGATCGGGAGAAAGGAAGATCATATTTAAAGAAAAGAAGCGAGATCTGAACGCTCTGTGATATAAGAAAAGTAAAAGTGGAAATTTCTGAAAGAAAGAGGTCAGATCTGCAAAAAAGAGGTAAGATCTGTAGGTTTAGTGCTCTAATAAAGGTAAGAATAGTCAAAAATAAATTTAGATCTGAAATCTTTGTGCTCTATATAGGTAAGATAAGTGAAAGTTTTTGTTTGTAAAGCACAGATCTAGGTATGCTTGATAGATGTTGTCCTAGCTTCCAAACTAGGGCATTAATCAATGAAAGAAAGTTTGATATGAATAGATTTGATAAGTATAATGATAGATATGTTATACCTATGCATAGAAAGAACGTCTGGACTAACAAGTGGATGCAGGATCCTAAAAAGAGTTTTTTGCAGGCTAGATACCATGATCCTAGTGCATAATACAAAAGAAGTTGGGGAACATTTAAACGAAAGAGAGGGTTAACCCTCTGTTACAGTTGCAGAAAACCGGGACATCTAGCTAAGGGGTGCCATGGTGGAAGAATGAGTTGTCTCTGTTGCAAGGCTTTGGATCATGAAGTATTGGATTTCCCTAGAATGATTGCCAGGATTGCAAAAATGAATCTGAATGAAGAAAACCCTAAGGCAGATCCAAAAATAGCAGAAACCCAGAAAGAATCAAAGAAGATATTGCTACAGATAAAAGACACCTTGAATGATCACCGACATGTTATGCTATCAGAGATCTTCAAAGAAAAGGAGGAAGTCAAAGCAAGAATAGGGGACTTCGACATTGACTGTATTCTTGACGAAAAAACACAAGTGAACATTATGCTAGGAAGAACTTGGGAAGCTATAGGAAAGCCTGCCATGATCCCTTCCCTAGGAGGAACGAGTTTATTCAGAGGAAAGCTAGTAAACGTATGTGGAAGGCTCACCCGAATACCTATGACTGTCAATGGAACTTCGACAGAGGAAGACTTTGAGATTATTAATTTGTTGAAGACAGCGCCCCGTTTACCATGCTCATAGGAAAACCTTGGATTGATAGAGAACAAGCCAAACGAAAAGAGGAAGAAGAAGTGTTAGAACAAAAGAAGCAAGAGTTAAAAGACTTTATGACCAGAAGGATCACACACTTGATTGAAGAACATAAGAGCAGATCACAGATATTTAATACTAGAAACTTCGATATCGAGGCTAAGAGAACACTCGAGGATCCGCAGAAGATTGAGTTACCTATTTTTGATACAGAAGAAGTATTATCAAGGAACCCTGGGAAAGACTTTCAACAATGCGAAGTAACTAAGACCATAGAAGATAAGAATCAAAATGGTAAAAGCATTACTGAGATGAAGCTCATGGGGAAGAAGGCTAGAAAGTTAAGAAAGAAAAGGGCTAACACTTAAAAGTTACAAGAAGTTTTGGAGGGAACTTCGCAGAAGGAAAATTTGCAGAATTTGAGCTTCGTCGAGATATCAAAACAACGACATCTGGCACTCCACCATGACGAAGTAATATAGCCATTGGATCGATATAGCCGTTCGAATTCCACCCCGAACGAGTCGAAAATCAATTATGGGTTCCCACTAGACTGTTGGAAAGCATCAGAATGGATAGAACAGAGTTAATGAAGGCCCCATATCCATTGCAAGCATACCGTTGCTAAGTTTCCCTACTTAGTTTGTCGCACCACACACCAAGAATAATTTTTGCTAAGTGAGAAATTGAGCCCGAAACTTGAGATTAACTCACCCAGAGATCATTGCCTTGTTCCCATACTATTCATTGTAGTCTCTAAATTCCTTTCGCACTTGAGCTAGCTGACCCAAGTTTGTACGTCGGATGAGCTCAGCGCTGCTGAGAAAATTGTTGAAGAAGTTCTAATTGACTTAATGACTGAGAGAGTCATGTAAGAGCAAGGAATGTCTACAGGTGTATAGGCATTGTCCTCAGGAGCATTGCCAGCTTCCCCCTCCACTTCTCGCACAGGACCATCCCGACTTCCTTCGTAGAGACAATCTAAGCTTGGAAACAACTTCGCCACTGTGAAGATGATCCCAAGCATCTTTCCTAAGTATATCCCACCACTAAGCGGAACGTTGAATCGAGACACTGTACCCAGAGAATTCAACTATGTTGTGGTCACTGCGTACCTCCCGAAAGGGGTGCGCGTAGTTCATGCTGACCAGGATAAGCTAACATCACTGAAATTTAGTGATTTTAACCTTGGAGATTGTAAGGTTTACAATACATTATCCCCACACAAGTACTTAACTATCACAAAAGGGAGAAACCTAAAGATTTTCCCTCAACAATGGACCCACAACCTCGCACAGTCAACCCTCCTCAATATAATGAAGATTCCACATTTTGGGAGGCTCCAGGAAGTTAATGCATGCGTCAGATTGTTGTTGTTCTGCTACCATGGAGGATACCTATGGTTGGACCGTTGCATCACTGTGGATCCAATTCTGATCAATCGGATCACAGGGCTAAGCATGCAGGGCCCTAACCAACAGGAGTTTTACCCTCGAAAGACTGCAGATCACGCTCTCGCCCAACGAATAAAAGACACATATGTCGATCTAGAGAAGGGCACGCGAGGTTACAAGGTAGCCTCCATTGAGAATGCAACAGTGCGCCTTGGTTGCCAGCTGATCGCAGGGAAATTAGTCTGCAAAAACAGACCCACACAAGTGACCAAATTTGTAGTTGACCTCACATGGAAGAGCGCGGAGGGACTACAAATGAACTGGGAAAAGTACCTTATAGATCAGTTAGAGCTTGACTGTAGACAAGCATAGGACCAAGGGTATGAGTTCCACTTTAGTTGGTTGCTCATACTCATCGCTTTCATTGCTTGGGAACTGCCAGAGGGAGCCACTTTTCCGGAGATCGAACCTTTCGAACCACTGGCCATGAAGTTTTGTACGCTATGGTACTCCAGTGACATGAACAAGCAGTGGCAGTCCAATGTCATCTTCCACGCTTATTACAATCAATTGAAGAATGCAATCCAGTCTACACCGCACATCACACCCAAAACACTTCATACGTTTATACCTTTGATAAAATTCAATGCAGACCATCACTTCACCTATATCACAGCACGCACGGATGAGCACAAACAATAACTCCAGTCATACTATAAATTGACAGAAGAAGATTTGGAGCAGATTACCAAGGAGTGGTCGGAAGACCTCCTTATTCCAACAGACCCCGCAGAGATGTCCGACATGGATAGCCCTGAAGCTATGTCGGATACACCTGGACCATGCAAGACTAAGAAGGATGTGGAAGTTCAAGATATCCAGAGAACATCCACGAAGACTACATCGATATCACCTGCGAAGGGAGGTGATGGTGAAGAACTAGGTGGCACATAAGTTGAGCAAAACAAAGGCCAGGTTACTCCACCTAGAGAAGAGGAAGATCCCTCCAAGAAAAGGAAGACTACCCCACCAAAGCCCTCATCTCGAAAGAAAGCTAAAGCCACACGGACTAAGTTTAAGACTACCCTCACACAGGACGACTTCGATTTCTTGATCATTGCGCTGACTGATGCCTCACTAGAGATCGCAGAAAATAAATAAGCGAAGTAGGAGGAGGTATTCAGCCAGATCAAGGGTGAACTACAAGAAGTGCAACAAGCACTCCAGTCTAGTAGAGCAGGTTTTACGGTGCCCTTAACAATGTAAACACCAGGAACAACTGATGAGCACACCCAATTACGCTAGATCACCAAGCTCGCCTTTGATGATCTCAAGAAGACTTAGCGCAAGCCACCCAGGCTTTGGCACAAGAACAAAGCGCACATAGAGAACAACAGAGGAAGGCAGAACAGGAGTAGCTTGCCTTACAAGCGAAGTAGGAGGAGGAAAAAGTACAGCTACAACAGAGCAAGGACCAGTTTCTAGTAGAGAAACTTGAAGTACAGGAAAGAGTTCACAAAGCACTTCACTCTGTGAATGTCATAGAAGTGAAGATGGAAGAATGTGTCCCACAGTAGGTGGCACAAATTGAAGAAGTAATCTAACAACTTCAACAGTGCATCGCAGATGTAGAACTTCGTACCGTGCCTGAGACTCCACAAGAAGTAAGAGATTTGAGGGAAGCATATGCTCGTAACGCAGTTGGCCGATTAAAAACCTTTGCTTTGGAATGTAAGTAGCCGAGCACTATAAGTGCCCAGACTTATGAGAACCTCATGGAGAAACTCGAATTGCATACGTTAGAATAACGACTGCAAGAAGAAAAGCAACATGCAGATGTGCTACAGGCACAGCTGAAGGCCTTGACCCCAATCGAGAGAATGAAGCAATTTCCAGAACAACGCACCACTCAAAAATAGGTACACACGCTGAAAAGTAAAGTGATGGAAGTCTCCCAACGAATTCATCCACTCTAATAGAAAGCATGCCACCTGTTCACTAAAGTTGAGAGCTAGGAAACCAAGCTTGAACAAGCTGTCATCACCGCAGAACAACACATAGAAGGGCTAGTAAACGACACAGTAATCCAGGAATTTACTGAGTAAGAGGTTGTCGCACTGCAACAGGTTGAAGCAGCTCGTGCCAAGCTTGAGGCATTCGAGGCAAAATTGATCAGACCTGAGTGACTCAGGATGAGTCACAGGTGAGTGTTGGGGGCCTGTTGGCCCTTGACCAAGTTTTGAAGAATACTTGGTCATATTTAACTATTTTTTGGGACTACGACAGCTTGCCAAAGATGGAGCACAACGCGAAGTGGAAATTAGGAAAGCAAGACCTCTTTTTGGGTCCCTTTTAGGGTTTTGGGTTGATGTAATGAGAAAGGGATGTCGGTTCGTGGGTTTACCCATGCTTGGGCCCATTTTGTAATCTATAAATAGATACTTAGGCAATGCAAGTAGAAGAGAGTAGTACATATATGTGATGTATAGATAAAGGCTTAATGCTAGTGGCTAGATCTGTGTGATTAGATGTTTATTGCAAGCGCTTTGTGCATGATTGTAAGGAGATTGAAAAGCCAAGTGCAAGTTGTTGTAGTTTTGTGTTGAAGTGCAAGGAAGAAGGATCTAGCGAGCTGCGCAGATCTTCTGTCCTGTGTGAAGTAAGGGTTACTGAAGCTCTGTGCTATAACTGCTTGACCAAGATAATATAAAGAAGAAGACTTTGTGGACGTATCCCCAGGGTGGGGGTGAACCACGGTAACCGTGTGTATTGTGCTCTGTGCTTTGATTTGATGTGTTTATCTCCTTCTTGGATAAGTGCTTGCTGTGATTAAATCGATCTAGTTATGCTCTGTGCTTATGATGTATGAATGAATGTTAGATCTGATATATAATATGCTTAGTGCTTGATCTGTTGAATCTAATCTATATTTCTGTGGCTAAGTATTGAATCATATTTAGTCTAAGTATTCACTGCGATGCTCTATGCTATCTGCGAAGTAACATAAGGGTTAAATATTGATGATTGATCTATGCTAAGTGCCCTGTAAAAGATATAATCACATATCAGTGTACCAACTAAGGTTGCATACATCTGAGTCCTGCAACCACCCCTGCCTCTACCTCGGGTGAGACTTCATCTACTTCGCAGGTGTTTCCGAAAGGGCTGATAGTTAGGGTTTTGTTGGTGTGCTCTTGAGCGTTGAACCCTGGTTCTGCCCCTGTCCCAACAGAACATAAGGAGCTACCTGAAGTGGACATAGATTTCTTCATCGGTGGGAGGATGTATCACATTGCTCCTTCATCCTTACATGGATTGGGGTTATTTTCCATGGATGGCATAAAGGTCGGCTATGGCACTATAACTGAATTGATGGAGTATGTCAGACCATTATACAAATACAATCACTAGTTGATTGTGGTATGATATATGCAAAGTATGCAGAGATACGGAGTTGCCGTAAATTATATACAACTAATAGATAACAATCAAAATAAAGGGGAAACTATGTATATTGATGGAAGGCCAAAAGCTACTGGAAACATTGCGAGCTCTATAAATAGTACACAACCAATGGCAACAACTAAGAAACCAAATTGCATATTTGAGGGACGCGAAGGAAATCGTATATTTGTATGTGCAACAAAAACAATAGTTCCAGGTGAAGAGTTGTTGATCAATTACAACTTAAATCAAATAGATGGAGGGGGTGCGACTATGGGGGTAAATATATTACATACCATTCAACTCAACCTTTGATCATTCATTGTTACAATTTATCTCTGCAATATTTCAATTTTTTACTGCATAAATATTTTACAATTACTTTCATAACTCTTGTTAATTAATTTATTGTGTCAACATCTATCCAGGGTGACCATGAGATATCACATGCTACATCTGTCTAGGGTGAACGTGGAAAGGCACCCACTATGCCTCAGCAGGTAAATGTTAAATACAGTAACAACTTATGACTACAATTTCAACTAAATTTCAAAAATTTCGTTATTTTTTTTTCTAATATTACTGCAATATTTCATTTTTTTAATGTTACAGGGGAATTTCATAACTTTTATTGATTGATTTATTGTGTCAACTTCTGTCCAGGGTGACCATGGCATAAAATCACCCACTACATCTGTCTAGGGTGACCGTGGAAAGGAACCCACTATGCCTCAACAGGTAAATGTTAAATACAGTAACAACTTATGTCTACAACAACTAAATTTCTGAAATTTCGTTATTTTTTTTCTGATATTACTGCAATATTTCATTTTTTTAATGTTACAGGTGAATTTCATAACTTTTATTAATTGTTTTATTGTGTCAACTTCTGTCTAGGGTGACTATGGAAAAAAATCATTCGCTACATCTATCCAAGGTGAACGTGGAAAGGCACCCACTGTGCCTCAACAGGTAAATGTTAAATACAGTAACAACTTATGTCTACAACAACTAAATTACTGAAATTTCGTTATTTTTTTCTGATATTACTCCAATATTTCATTTTTTAAATGTTACAGGTGAATTTCATAACTTTTGTTGATTGATTTATTGTGTCAACTTCTGTCCAAAGTGTCCGTGTCCAAAAATCACCCGCTACATCTATCCAGGGTGACCGTGGAAAGGCACCTGTTGTGCCTTAGTAGGTAAATGCTAAATACAGTAATAACTTATGACTACAATAACTAAAGTTCTCAAATGTTAAAGTTCATATCATTAATTTTATTCATCAATGTATTATGGCATGGTCAACGTGGGAAGGCTCCCACTGAGGATATTGATGAGGACGAAATATTTTTTTCCACTGACCCAATGAAAACTGTAACGAAGGCCTTGAAGAAGGCTAACATAGAATATCTAGGTTTGCTTAGCAAAAGACCCCAGACACAGGAGAACAGGGCAAGAATTGTAGAGATACAAAATACAATACCTAATTTAGGGGTAAGTGGCATCTTCACATATTTTTATCAACTGTGAAAATTTCATATCCGTCTTTTTGTTTTACATTTTATATATAATTTGATAAAGTAAAGTTTTCTATTTGTAGGAGTTTTTAAACCCCGTGCGCAGGGAGCCTACCGATCCTGAAACTGCTATAGGTAGCAGTGATGGTCCAATGCAAAAAAAATGTCGACATAGCAAAGTGCAAGTGAGGCTTTTTGAGCCTCCTGAGGTTCCCCTCGAATCCATTGATGAGCGCAATGATTTTCACTGGCATGACACACCGGAGCATGATGAGTTGGAGCCTGGGACTCCACATGACTCTAGAGAGGAACGTACTGTAGATGGAGAGGAAACTATTATGCATGGAGCAGAACGAATTAAAATCACTGGATCACAAGATGTCACCTTTTTGGTGGATGACTCATCTGTCCCGATCAAGATTCAAAAGATTGCATGTAATTGTTTATTAATTGATTCATTTTTTTCATGAAATTGAAATGGACATTTGTTGAGATTATTATAAATTAATGGATACCACGTTTCTACAGGAAACAATGTTTTCTATAGAAACTTAAATGACAAAGCATTGAAGCTGTTTGGCCCCACCATTCGCACACGGTGGAATGGCCAAGATAGCAAAAAGAAAGATGATTTAATAGACCACATGGTAAACTTGTTCGACAACACTTTAACAAGAAGGTGGTTACAAAGTTAGCCGTCGAGAATTTAAAATATACCAGGGCCCAGTATAGGGAGAAATTGCAATTAGACCTCAAGCACGAGCGCCCTCCCATGGTTCCAGAGAAAGAGTGGAAGGCGCTAATAGAGGATGCAAAGGAGAACTTGTTTAAAAAAGAAGGAAGACATCCACGAGCTGGTCAATCAAGGTACAACACATGTCATATTATCAGTGAAATATGATCATTTATGTTTTTCTTTCCTATTTTAAGTAACAATTTCGATATCTAATTTTTTTCAAAAATTCCATATGTAGGCTACCAGACACCTCCAAAGAAACCAAGGCCAGAGTGGAAAAACACGACCAACATAAACTAGGCCAGGGTGGCTATGGAAAACTAAAATCCCGAATAGTAATATTTAAATGATTAACTGTGGTTAATATTTATTTAACAGTAGCGAACAAATATATGTTTTTGTTATTGGTATTTTTAATGGTGTTATGCATTGCAGTTAAATATGTTCGACACTGCTGCCACAGAGGAGGACCTAAAGCTTGGTTACAAGCATGGTTTTAAAAGTGTGATTGAGTATAGAAAAATCTTGGGCCAGACTCCTATCTCCCAACCATGCAGGTAAATCAAATGAATAAGGAAACCGCAGTAGCATGTTTGTAAATTCTATACATATTTTATTATATCACCATTAACTAAGTATTTATGTTTGTTTTCAAGCATCAGTGCTACCGCAATAGTGAATCTAGCGGTATTCAAAAGACACCATGTCATACAAGGGTGCACATGTCCAGTGATAGTGTAGATAAGAGTACCCATTTTAGTATGTATGCTTCAGAATTAGAAATATTTACTGTGATTGTAGATATTTATTTCCTGACTTATACTTATATATTATCTTCTCAAAATTTAAGAGCATGTAGCTCAAGAGGGTGAACTGCGAGAGGATCAACCAAGTGGACAATAAATTAACGCACCAACTTTCACAGCTACATAGATAGGTAAAAAGCAATATTGTAATGTTAATCAAAATAATGAATTAGTTATTTCAATTATATTTCAACATATCGATATGATCATTTTCATTGTTGCAGTTCATGACCCTGAATAGATGCCTCGACGCCCTTCGTAGAGACGTACCAGAAGTATGGTACATGAGCACAAACAAACAATATAAGGACAGGGCACACACAATACAATGTCCTTGGATGATTATGATACCCCAATTGTCAATTTTATGAATGTAAAAAAACATAAATCAAAGAAAAATTAGAGGTATAAATTCATGACTTGTATTTGGATGTTTATCGATGTTTATATGTTCATATGCTTCAATGTTTATATGTTCATGTGTTTTGATGACTATCCTAGTTATGCATGAATGTCTATATGTTTTCTATATAAACAAAATCATTTGTTGGGTATGGGGAATTGAGAGCGATGTGAGTGGGGGTAGAGGCCATATGAGCTTCCACCTTCACATGGTTGGCCCTGTTTAGTAGAGAATAACCTATTCTTGAAACAAAGAGAATCTCATTAAGGTATGCGACCACTTAATTTTTTTCTAGAGTATTTTACATAACTAAATGCATGTTTATTTGCTTATATATTAATTACTCATATAAAGAATTTGATTTTATGATTCATGCAGGTCTTGGTGATGGAAATGAATCTCGTGGACAACTCTTATCAAGTTGTATGGGCTAATGGATTTGGGGAAAGGACAATGAAAAGGTAAGGGTTTTGATGTGTTTTTTAAATTAGGCTTTAAACTAGTAAAAGTTCACAATCCTTATGAAAGAATACAATTGCATTTATGGTAGAGAAGCATCAATTTTTTTAACAAAGTATGAATCATAGATTGTAGGAAAAACCTTTTTTTGTATTCTTACATTGACCAATACAACTATAACATATTTTTAGTACAAAAACTTAACAACACACACACACACACACATGTGAACCCTAAGTAAACAAATGATAGAAGATAAAGGGAGAATATGTACAGCTAGGAGTGAATGAAGATAATAATATGAATAATGGAGTGGAGAGTGCACTCTAGCCTTGAATTGAATGATACTTTCATCCAACATGTCTCACTGTAATGTATGTTGTGATAGTTGTGTCTTCTCACTATAATGTATGTTTCTATGTCCATCATGGGATTC
>JASDQU010335230.1:2268-12673 GCA_032191745.1 Picea mariana
CCTTTTTTAGACATGTAGCATGGGTCAAATCCTCCATACATCACCTCAGGGGGTTATCCCCTTTTAATGTCGATCATCTTGGGGTAGCGAGGTTCATTATAAACCATAGATCTTTACGCTTTTCTGATCAACGCTCCATGTTTAATCACCATCTATCTGCACACAAACACATCATTTTATTAGTTTTTAATACTATATTCTATATATATAATGAAATTTTTATAACTATATAACTCACATTTTTATATATAATATAATAAAAATATATTAAGTTTAAGTTTAATAAATATAAAACAAGATATATAATTTTATAAATAAAATTATATAAAAATTTGACAACAATAAAAATCAATAAGAAATTATGTGTGTGTGTGTGTCTTCCTAGTCCATAATTTTAACTATATAACTCACATTTTTATATATAATATAATAAAAAATATATTAATATTAAGTTTAATAAATATAAAATAAGACATATAATTTTATAAATAAAACTATTAAGTGCATGGCTTGGTTGTGACCTTAAAAATAGATTATTATTATTATTATAAAAATTCGACAACAATGAAAGTCGATGAAAATTTGCCAGGTTAAAAACCTCTGATAAAATTCATCTATATATATATATATATATATAACATAATAAAAAATAAAAAATATATTAATATTAAGTTTAATAAATATAAAATAAGATATATAATTTTATAAATAAAATGTATATAACTTTATCATAACAAACAAGATAACAAATATGATATGAAAATAAAATAAAACTAGAACTAAATTATGATATAAAATTAATCTATCCAAGGTCAATTTATCAAATCCATCGATTTTCAATAGGCCGTAAATTCTCTGGCCAACAATTTCTCTCGATTGACCCTATTCACAATGATCGTGTCCATTGACGAATACATAACTGGAAAATGATGTTCATTCGTGATATTTACAAAACCGACAGTTTTAGGAACATTAGGGTGGTTTCATTTCATAGTTTTGTGATGGGTCAAGTGATGATTTTGAATACCATGCGACAGGGGGCCAAGGTGGATCCTTTTTTCAACTCGTAGCATGGGTAAAATCCTCCCTACGTGATCCAGGTGGATATCGGTGGCCACCCACCTCTTCCAACTGGCTCAAAACCGTTTTCTGACAATTTTGGTAATTTACTATTTTTAGCAGTTTTAACTTCCGGGGCCATTTTGAGGGCCTAAATGAAGCTTTTTCGAGATTGATCCTCTCAATGATCGTTGAAAGCATCATTGAGCCCCCAAAATGAATCTCCTCGACGATACCTTTGCAATGGGCTATCATACACCTAAAACAGAGATAGTATGAAAAAGTTACGACCCCGGGAAGTTGATGTACTAACTTACCCAAACTGGGCCCACATGACTTTTGGCGCTTCATCTCCTAGGGTTAGGTTTTGGGATGTCTAGGGTTTTTGGCATTCCTTTTTATTGTAAAAAGGCCTTCAAAGCCTCATTGTAAGGATATTCTTTCGAATGAGCGCAGCCATCACATCTCTTCTCAGAGATAAGCTGCCACCATTCCAGCCAGCTTGTTTCGCTGCATTTTATAGTTTCATCTTATTTCCTTATTGAATAGAAAAATAGATTAACTATATCTCTGTTATTTTGTGTTAAGCACCTGTTAATAATTTGTAGTCATTTTGTTCTGCTCATAAAATTTAGATCACTACGTCACCTCGGGGGGTTATTCCCTTTTTAATGTCGATCGACATGGGTACCGAGGTTTGTTATAAACCATAGATCTTCGCGCTTTTCTGATTAACACTCCATGTTTAATCACGATCTAGAAAATATAAGAATTTGGTAAGTTTTTAATTAAGGATTTATGGTTAATCATAAATCAACACAATGCTACATCCAATTATACAATTTGAAATTCAAATAGGTGAATCCAAACCCTTAAGCTATCAAGCCTCTCAAGAGTCAACACCCAAATTTACTTGGATAGCTCTCACTTTTTTTTCTTTGGGAACTTGGTAGTTTCCAAGTTCACACATCTCTTTATCAGTTGTAGATACTCAATATCTCACAAAATGTTTTAATTTTTCTAAAAATGTACTTGTGTGTGTATTATTGGCCAAGTGGCAAACGTTTTGGCAAGTTTTGATTATTAAAACTCTTCCTCAAGAAATCCAGGAAAAATATTTTTACCCATAAGCATGGATGATGGCGATTTATACATAGGTCAACAATGCCTTTGGATATCCCTTGGTTTTCCTTATTATCTTATAACCTTTTTGGAAAGATGATTGAAATCAAATATAACAAATCTAATATCAAAGAAAAAATGAAATAGGAGGGAAAGAGAAATGATAAATGAGACATGTCACAATCTTGTGAGCTTGAAGTTTTATGAAGAACCTCCTTAGTTGTTTCCATAATTCTAAATGGATAATATTATTAAGAATTTGAAGAAAAATTATTACGATTAAAAACTTTTTAATGCCCCCCTAGGACATTCCAACATCCCCTTCAAGAGGAGATGCCCCAGGACACCTCTTTCCCATATAAAAACCCCAAGAAAACTTAGTATATAATGGTGATATTATGGTGGTAAATGATACATAAGAGAGAGGAAATTATGATGATGAGCGAGAATGAGATATAGAAGATTTGGAGCTACCTGCAGATGTCATAGCTGCAAATGTTGCAAGTACAACTCATAGTGTCCCTTGTTACACTATCACCAGGTATGTCAGTAAATCAAATCTCGATATGGAAATATTCTCTTGCAGGTGATCAAGCAACTACCGAAAACATTAATATAGCCACGCGACTCTTAAGTAGACAACTTAGTTTTCTAGAGTGAGGCTGCTAGTCCAAATGTCAAAGGTCCATAGCTTTGGTATTTAGGCTTTATTTATTAGATGAGAAACTTAGACTATATTACAAAGCCACAAAAAATGGGAATTTTAATGAATCATTGAGATGCAGGTCAAGAGAAACGAAGTTAAGGATGATATTGTTCAACATCAAGAGCTTGCAACCTATTTTAATCATTGTGACCTTCAAAAATTCCATTTGAGGTTGTCTTTGTTGAATATTGTGGGTGTTTGTTACAAGGGAGGAAACTTCAGTACAACTGCTAACTTTTCTTGATAACTGTTGGAAAGTGAATGCTCTACAAACCATGCAACAAAGGATTGACAAGATCTACAAGCATGTGAGAGGAAGTTGTAGAATGTAAAAATAAAAATCTGAATTATAATGACTTCATAAAGCCTTTTGTTGTTGGTGAAGAAACTTCTGCACTTATGTCCTCTGGTCAAAAAGATTTTCCTTGTCCATATTTTACACCATGATTTGTTCTAATCATACAAGTAAATCTCTACCCTATATGTGAGCTTGCAATTGTGGGTTCCTATGCTTCTGGGTTACTTTGCCTGACTGATCAGATAAGGCGATGTTGGCCTTGGACACATGTAGAATATGATTTTTTTATTTCAATAATTTTCATTGCCCACACATATTTATGGACCAATGTTGTACTCTCTACCTTTGAGAACCATGTTGAAAGATATAACAAGATGATATCAAACAAGTCTTGGACAAAATTGAGAGGCTCTTAAGATATTGGAATAAAACGTTTAGTGACATTGAAATGATAGTATAAGTAAATTTTTCCATTTTTAAAAAACAATTGACATATCCAAAGACATATTTCATGGAAAATAAGTAGAAATACATCAACAAATTCTAGAAAGAAACTATGAGATGGTAACTAATAATTTCACTCAAGATTATAATGCATTATCAAAGGCATTGAAAACTATGTATTTTAGAAACAAATTAGTTGATGCATGTAGGCATGTAGGATGGAATCCCTTCCCAAAGGGTCTTGTGGGAAGAGATGCCATCCTACAGGGGCCTCTCTAGGATATATGTAACTAAGTCCATGTGTAAGAAACTCACCTTTGAGGGGGTCAACATCCAAGTGAAATACAGGTGAAACAAGGGATTTTGAGGCCATTGAATCCATATGTGTGATGATAATAAATTATCCAATCAATGATGCTACAGAGAGGATAGGTATAATATTCAACATGGTCACCCAAGGTTCAGCTAAGACTCATGTAAACGTAGACATGTCATTGCTAGGGAAGATTACGAAAGCTTCTCCTAGTGTCCCATATTTTGATGTGGTTGGACAGAAGGAATATCTAAACCATACCATTGAATTAATATAGTGACCATGTCCTAGAGCTTGTAACTATAGTGATTAATATAGTTATTGGTTTTAGACATTTTTATGAATTTCAGGTGATGAGAGATCCTATGTGAGACTCTATAGTCTATTAGCATAATATTTAGGAATTTTGGTAGAGGTGGAAGAAGGTTCTTTATGTTCAATAAATAAATAAATAAAAGGCAAGTGAGAGAATTTAGTATCCCTGCAAGTGTTAGAGGATACAAAGTGTAGGATGTAATTTTGGAGTTGGAAAGAAAAGAGGGTGAGTCAATATATAGTTCTTGAGATTACTATGGATGGTTGAGAGCATGTCTATTTGTTATAGTGTTAGTTGTGTGCAATGGTAGTGGCATCATTTATCAAGTCTAGGAGAAGAAGGAATAACAAATGTAGGGTTATGTGGATGAGGAGTAAAGGCTATATGACTATTGGAAGCACTCTAAGTGTGGGGGTTGGAATGAGAGTTAGGGTTTTGGGAGGCTTGGAAATTAGTCTACCATTGAACTTTGCATTCAACTTCCAAGGCATGTTCCAAGTCCTAGTAAAGGGAAACACTTTCAAACATGGAAACTTTGAATCTAACAAAATCCAATACACTAGAATTAAATTTAACAACAAAAACCTCCTCTAGATCTAGAACCTAGAGTTGAATGCAAATCCAAGTGAACACCTCATTGTACTATTGTTATGTTTTCGTAGTTTCTTGATGGATATGATACCATCTGGATAGTATATTTGTGAGGTGGATTGGATGGTAAAAATGCTATTGGAGGGTGTAAAATAATACCTCAAGTGGTGATACAATAAATACCTCCTCTAGATCTGGAACCTGGAGTTGAATCCAAATCCAAGTGAACACCTCAATGTACTATTGCAATGTCTTCCTAGGTTCTTGACAGAGATGATACCATCTAGACATTATATTTGTGAGGTTTTGTGGATGGTAAAAATGTTGTTCGAGGGTGTTAAATAAAACCTCTCAATAGGTCCACACAATATGAAGAAATCTTAAAGAATGGATGCACATAGTCGGAGGGATGGAAAGATGCATTTACATGAGTACACTCAATACACTCAAGTTAGAATAGAAAGATTGAAAAGAGGATGAGCTCCTTAAGTGATAGATGTTGAGTTGGAAGTTGTTGGCAAGGTGGGTGCTTCCTCCTTAGGGAGGAAACCTAGGTTATCTCTCTTGAAGTATGCGTTGGGATTCACCTTGTTCAGGATTGCATTGTAAGGGAAAACTATTCTCGTTATCTTTATATCATTTTGATAGTGAAAAAAGTGTGAATCTCAAAGATGACTAGATATATAAGTCAACAATATAAAATATATAAGTCAACAATATAATATATTAAGTCGATACAGATAGAAACATATAACTAAGAAAAGAATCAAACTTAGTAAAAGAAACTTTAAAATGGGAATTCATTTTTTTCCTGCCATCTGATTTATTAATATTGTTGTCAATGTTCATTGAATCAATTGCTAACTCGAGCAAGAATTCTACATCTCCAAGTCCTTGGAATAAGCCTTTATACACATTGAACATTGGAAAACATCAATGTTAAGGGAGAACATAAAATGCCACATCAAATTACATTCAATAATCTCTAAAAAACAATATCATTAAATGGGGCCAACCACTCAAAGGTGGAAGATCATTCCCCCTCCCCCCCTCGCATCACTCTCAATTCGCCATACCCAATCATGCATATTAATTTAAACAAAAATTGTACAACTAATAATTTGTATTAATAAATTTTGTCCTCAAAATATTTACAATCAATTCCTTTTCGGTTTCTTACTTTTGATAAAATTATTTATTGGTTTATCAATAACATCATCTTCAACCCCTTCAGCTATTGGAACCTCTTATGTTCGTGTCGCATAACCATCCTCCGTCTCTACCATTGCACCACTTATATTAATACAACATACTACTGGACATTGTTGCACTACAGGGGCATCCACTAGAACAACAAAAAGCATTAAAAGTACATGGTTAGTTATTATTATTCATATTAGTCTTTGATTAATACAAATATCATGACTCTATTTTTTTCCTGGATTAGTCAACACCATTGGTTTGGTTTTCATCGGTTCCTCTCCTCTATGAGAACCAGCCTCATCTACATGCTCGGCCATTGAAACAACAAATGTTATAAGTACATCATTTGCAACTAATTATTAATAATCAGCAATATATGCAATTGATTTTAAATACACATACCGTGATGGGTCTGCATGCTACTAGAATCATGGGGTTCTTGTCCAGTACCATTGTCGAATGAACTGGGGTTTCTTTCATGTTTAAAAAAAATAAGTGCATTAATTGATGTGATAAATCAATCTTCTATATATGTACTTAAAAGTAATGAATAATTATAGTCTTGTCATTTTACTTACCCTCTCGCTCGAAGGGCCAATCGATTGTGTTTGCCCAAATATTTTTCAATGTTCAACCACTGCTTGAAAGTTGAACCTGAATATGATATTCATGTCTTCTTCGGTGGCCGCACTATTGAACATATCCCCCTGCATTGCATAATACGATGAATTTTGATTATTGGCTGCAATTAAAAAAACATTGTATGATGATATGAATAATATGGTAAAATTATTTAGTACTTACAATTCGATATTTTAATCTTAGGTAACCACCTTGGCCAATTTTTTGTTTCCCTTGTTTATCCAGTATTTCCTTAGTGGGTTTCAACGTGTCTGGGAGCCTACAAAAAGTTTCAAATATGTACTTAGACAACGCAATTTTTTCTATAGATCAACTAAAGAAATTTTGAGATATTCAATTTAAAATATCATTTACCTTCCAGGGCCAGGTGGTGTCTTCCCTTCATGTCTCAATGAAATATCCTTTGCATCCTCCATTATATTATTCCATTCCTTCTTTGGAATGGTGAGAGGACGATCATACTTAGGGTGTTTTACCAATCGACTCCTATATTGATCTCTGACATATTTCAAATATGTACCCTCCTTTGAGGTGATATCTTGTTTGTTGAACGAAATACCAAACATGTCAACCAGATGGTTAATAAGTTTTCCTTTCAATTATTTTTTCCTGGGAATTCCACCGTGTGTGAATGATGGGTCCAGAAATATCTAAGGCCTTGTCATGTAAGGTCTTGTAAAAAATGTTGTTTCCTACAAAAAGATATGATAATTAGTTTAAAATAATTTGAAAGACACATGTTTCAATGTTTAAATAATAGTAATTAACTAAGATATTAATAACTACATGGGACTTGTAGTGTCTTAAAGGGAACCGATTTTTCGTCCATCAAAATTTTGACCAATACTCTTCTCGTTCTTTGAACACGTGTTGCTCCAGGATAGCAATGTATGGACTCTTCTTTATGAGATTCACCATCTACTACAACATCATATGTGCCATGGTCTTGCGTAAACGGTGGGGGCATCTCATGGGTCCCAAGAGCTGCAGTCGCTTGAGCCACACATAGAGAGGAAAATATGCTCGAAGGTATGTAAAACATGTCAGGGTGTTGTGAGGTTTTTGCACCACTGCTACCAACAGCATCCCCATGACCAGAATCTTGTGTTGGTTCCAAATATTTCTATAGAAATAAAAAAAAAATAGTTTAGCTCGGATAAATATATGAAATAGAAATTCATAAATTAATATATCTCATAAATAAACTATTTTAAAAATGGCACTTACCGCATATTGATATATAGTCTGCTCTAACTCTCTCATTGAAGGAGTTTGTTGATATATAATCTACTCTAAGGAGTTTGTTGTTTTCCTTTCACAAGCCCTTTCTATTTGTTTTAATTGGGTTGAGGGAACCATATATTTCATCACCATGATCATCATTCTTTGGTGTGATCATATGGATCAACAAATAAACAAGTTAATTGAATCATTGTCAACAATAATCCATATGAAAAACAACAATGTACCTATTGTGAGCTGGTTGGTGCCTTCCCACGATCACCCTACCACATTGTAACATCCCTCTCTTGTGAGCACATGTTATTGACTTATTCTTTGAGGACACTTGCGTGCAAGTGATCCAATTTTAATATATGGTTGTTTGTTCGCTTATGGATTCTTATGATGATGTTGATGGATTATCATGTTATGTTATTTGATATCTATGTATTGGCAGATGTTATTGATGAGTTTCCCTTGAGTGTGAAGGAAACTTGAAAATTTGAGGATGTCGATGGCATCAATGGACCTCCTTGGACTCTGGATTGAGTCAGGGAGTGGATTGTATTGGTTTTATTATTTCATTTATGCATATGTTACATATGATCGAGTATTATGATGTTGTTTATGGATCATTGACAGTGTTACATTGACGGATGCAGGATGAATATTGCTTTCTAATATGACTCACATAAGGAGTAAAGGGGCCATGCACATGTACCAAATATTGAGGGAGAGGTGTGGAAACATCCCTGTCACAGCCTACTATCACTCTCATCATGGCTTGAATTGTAGGTTAATGATTACCTAGTTTGATAGATCCATGATGACGTGAGGGAAGACTGAGACAGTTGCTCACGAAGATTTCTAACAGGCGTGCAATAAGGCAGGGTCCTTATTCCTTAGAATCCTTAAGTCTCTCGCAAGGTCGCTTGAATGGAGTATTGACTCCAAGGGTTGGACAACTACCAAAACCAGTCAAAGGTGAGTGGCACCCTTGGAGCATGTCACACACCAACTACGGCGACTAAATTTATTTTTTTTATCTTTTCTTCGAGGGACAAAGTCCATGAATTTCTTTGAGGCCTAACACAGACCATCCCTTCCCTTATCCTCCTCCAAGCAACCACAACCTAGCCTTAGCGCAAGTTCCTTTTGCAACTCACGAGTTGGAGAGTCAAGGCTCTCAATTCCTCTCTCTCCAAACACCGATACCCGAAATGTGATACGGGTATGGCTCCCTCCTCACTAGCGCCTGCTACATATAACCATAGGCTAGGATAAAAACTTGCACTACTCACATCTTGCGACTTTGCAAGTTGGAGTGTTGAGCCCTCGTACTCCTCCTTTGCGAATCCCTAAAACACGATAAGTCAACAATGGGTTGACTCTTTCCCAGGTGACATGTGTCCACCACCTGTCACCTTCTTCCACCTTTCTTTGGGCTCTTGTTGTTACGTCGCCTGTCAACCACATGGTCCCCACCTAACAGATGTGCCACGTGTTCGCACGAGCCCTCAATGCTCGACACTTCGCGACTTCTACAATCGCAAAGAAATTCTTTCAACCTTTGAACCCCCGATACGCGATACCACGCAGAGGTTCTGATCCAATGGTTCTCCCGTGGCTTGGATCTAATGACCACGATCACATCGCGATTTCATGAATCGTGAGTTCGTGCAGTCCTACCCTTGACCACTCCAAGTTGCGAGTCAGCAAAATGCTACTCGACTGCCACGCGTCCTGTGCCGATGGACGGTTCTGAATACTTTGAGACTTTCAGGACATTATCGAGTCCACTCTCCTGCCTATGCAAAGGTTAAGATTGACGATCAATAGAGCTCTGACAGACCCTTGGATCTACAGTCCTGGATCCCATCGCTACTTGCGAAGGCTGAAAGGATCGAGGTGTTAACACCTGCACTCCTCCTCTAGATCCATCGGTCTTGACAGATCTGGGGTATTTCCAAAAGGATTCCGACCATTCATCTACCAAACGATGGGGTATTCTCTTTCGATAATTGGACTCGCTATCCTTTCTGAGCTTGAATCACAAAATTCAACCTCTCGGAGCTTCAAACTCCCACAACTTCGAGACCTTAGAGAGATACTCTTTCTTGAATAAGGTTTCTAGACTCATATCACATGAACCTTAAGACAGTTCTTGGGTGATTGTCCCTGATCTTAGTCGAGTCTCTTGGTAAAGGTTCGGTACGGTTCCAAGGTTTATGGGGTAATTCCCGAGGAAGAGTACTCTTGAGGAGCCTTCCCACAATATTAGGAGAATCAAGCAAACAAGATGATTCTCGGTGGAGCGAACTCATGCCCCAAACTTAATAATCATTTGTACAGAAACCAAATATGGCATGTAAGTATACACATGCATCCATTATTTCCAGTCTAAAACAACAGGCAATCATTCCACACAGAAATCATTATGGGCATATAAACATGAGCATGTATTCATGATATTCAATTCAAAATACAAGG
>JASDQU010335232.1:0-12673 GCA_032191745.1 Picea mariana
GATCACTTAACTTAGATCAACTTTTCTCTTTGGTTTCCTTACGAGACCTTAGAGCGGCCAACGGAGCCGTTAAACTCGTCAGGGTGGTCCATACCAAACGGCTTGGGTTATTTAGACAACCCCGGACCGGTTCCACTCTCCCAGTTGACGGACGGTCAATTTCGCCCGTCAACAAGCTGGTAGTGCGATTCTAGTTTATATGCGTGAAAACCTTTGTCCTCTATGAAATATTAGGTAGAGAAATTACATAGCGCCCCTTATGCTACGTCTGTGTGAAAACCTATTCTCTGCCAGATATTGGGTAGCAAAATTAGGTAGCGCACTATGGAATACACAACGCCCAGGAGAAAACACAACACCCAGGAAATTTACAATGCCCAGGAGAAAATGCAGCGCCCAGGAGATTTGGAATCGCACTGCACTTTGCACATCCATGCATGAAAATAGTGCAACGGACAAGAAATTGGGAGCAACATCATATATATCATGGCTATATTTAGTTCTTCAACACCTATATGCTTGATGCATGGCTTGATCTTGGGGATTGATTCGTAGCCTAGTTGTGGCTTAGTATTTTGATATATAGCTTTGACTCATAGATTATGAATTAGGAACGTGATCTTAACTCATAGTTTAGCTTAATGTAATGACTGGTGACTAGCATAAGAAATGTCCATGTGGATTTATAAACTCTAGACTTAAGATAATGAAAAATATTTATGCGTAGAACTTTAGGTTTAGACTAGAGTTAAGCCACTTTAAAGAACACACCACCTCTTCTATCAAAGTCAATAAACTCATTTATTGAAAAGGCAGCTAAAATAAAACATAGGGAAATCAACAAAATAAATATTTAGGAAAAACTACTAAAAGTTGGTTTTTGGTTATGCAGGTCAAAAAGACAAAGGCCAAAGGAATATTAGGCAAAGATATCAATAGAAACTTGACAAGACAAATTGGGGAAATTAAGGTTTGGACATTGGCAAACACTCAAAGAGATTTTGATAATTTCAACATAAATATGGTGAAGACACTCTCAAAATATATTGAAAAAATTGAGTGCTAACAGGTTTATTCATCAAAAAATTGATCGCAGAATGGTTAGTGTGAATAAAAGTTTCATATCCCATAATATAATGTCTAAATTTATTAATAGCATGTACGACATCTAAGAATTATTTTTCTGTGATGTTGTTGTTGAGATAAGTTGGTGATAAGTTTTATTACTATAATATATAGAATAAGATAATTGATCCTCTTTCTGTCTTAAGAAAGCCCCAAGAGCGGTGTATGAAGCATCAGTACAAATATGAAAGGGAAGGGACCAGTCTGGTCCCCATAGAACTGGTGTTTTGGACAACTTTTCCTTCAATATTTTGAAAGCAATTTGACACTAAGAATCCCACAAAAATTTAGTATCTTTAGCTAACGATTTGTATATAGGTGCAGATGTCTTTGTAAAGTTTTCAATAAATATTCTATAGTAGCCAACATGACCCAAAAAACTTCTTACCTCCTTTGGTGAATGGGGTTCAGGAAATTCCATGATGACCTTAACCTTAGTCGGGTCCACTTTAATACTTGAAGAAGAAACATGGTGGCCAAGAACAATGCCATGTTGTGACAACATCTTACATTTTTTATGACTCAAGGAAACATTAGAGTCCTTACATATGATCAATACTTTTTCTAGGTTATGAAGTGCTTTGTCAAAAGAGTCACCATAGATAGAAAAATAATCCATATAGATCTCAACACACTCGTGAATCAAGTCGGCAAAGATCCCCAATACAACTCTTTGAAATGTGGCAGGGGCATTGCACAACCCAAATGGTAAAACTCTATAGGAAAATGTCCCCCATGGGCAAGTAAACGTGGTTTTCTCTTAATTATCTGGTGCAATTTGAATTTTTTTGTATCCACTAAAACCGTCCAAAAAGGAAAAGTACTTCTTACCTGCTAAGGTATCCAATACCCGATCAATGAAGGACAGTGGAAAATAATCTTTCAGTGTTTCTTTATTAAGCTCAAGATATTCAACACATATTCTCTACTTACTTTCCTTTTTAGGCACAACTACAAGTGGAGAAACCCACTTCTTATCAGATATAGGATATATAAGGTTAACATCTAGCAGCTTTTGTAATTATTTTTTTACTATGTCCTTTATGGAGGGATTCATACGACATTGTGGCTACCTAACGGGTCTGGCATTTTCTCCAAGGTAAATATGATGTGTACATGTGTCTGGGTGAATGCCAGGAATGTCTTTATATTCCTAGGAAAATGCACCACAGTTCTTTTGTAATATGTTGATTAATTGTTCCTGTTGATTAGAATCAAGGTCAGCACTAATATTCAAAGTTTTTTGTGGGCTAATTTTAACATTTATGCTATAGGTATCTATGGTCTCTTTGATGGATGACACAAGGAAATATGTAGTTCTTGTTGGAGAAACCCACTTGTTATCAGATATAGGATATATAAGGTTAACATCTAGCAGCTTTTGTAATTATTTTTTTACAACGTCCTTTACGGAGGGATTCATACGACATTGTGGCTACCTAACGGGTCTGGCATTTTCTTCAAGGTAAATATGATGTGTACATGTGTCTGGGTGAATGCCAGGAATGTTTTTATTTTCCTAGGAAAATGCACCACAGTGCTTTTGTAATATGTTGATTAATTGTTCCTGTTGATTAGAATCAAGGTCAGCACTAATATTCAAAGTTTTTTGTGGGCTAATTTTAACATTTATGCTATAGGGATCTATGGTCTCTTTGATGGATGACACAAGGAAATATGTAGTTCCTGTTGGATCAAAATTTTCCTAAAAATCTTTGTGAAAAATATGATTATAGGTTTGGTGTACTTTCGGAAACTGAGTACAATCCATAGCAGAAATAAATAAATTTAGAAAATCATTGTTTGATTGACTTTTCAATCCCCGGGCTTCTTCAATGGTTAAAAGGGGATGTAAAATTTCTATTTTTCTGTGATTTTTAATCTCCACAGTTTTAAGAGATTCAATTTATGTATCTTCAGAAGATTCTATTTCCTTGTTTTCAGGAGGTTCAATTTCTATATTTTCACAAGATTTGAACACCTGCCAAGAATCTTGTAGTGTTGGTTTGGAAGGTGGGTATAAAGTGAGTTTCTTCATAGATATACCATTTGATATGGTCATCTCTCCCGACCTACATCCAATGAAAGAATCGGCTATGGCTAACCATGGTCTCCCAAGAATGAGAGGGTGACCTACCATGTTGGTTTTAGGTTGGATAACTAGAAAATCTACAGGATATTCCCAGTTACTAGTATATCATCGAGAACTCTGGCATGTTTGATCCTAGAGATATTGGAAATTTCAAGCACCATGTGTGTGGGCTGGAGAGTATTCAATTGTAATTTTTCCACGTTCAAAACGGTCATGATATTTATTACAGCTCCCAAATCGATCAAAGTATTTCCTATGGGAACTTCATTGATGTAAATGGTGACTATGGGGTTCTCGAGGTCTCCATACTTTTTCACCAATGGTTTCCCAAACATTAGCTCGACTAGTTGACCTGCTACGTGGATAGTGGGGGGATCTTTTTGTTTCCTTCCAGGTTTCTCAATGCATAAATTCCTGACAATTTTTGCGTAGATGAGAACGTATTTTATAGCTTGCAACAGGGGTATTTTGACACAAACATTCTATAGTTCAACTTCCAAGTCAAATTCACGGAGGAAAATCATCTTTTCTATGGCTAGACTTTCTGGATAAGGTTGAAGTTTAGGTGCTTGTGGTTGCTCTATAGGAGTAGTAGATTTTTGTGTCAGAATGGAGGGAGTAACTATGTTTCTGGGTTGGTCGTCATTTATTGATTGTTCAAGAGTTTACTCTTCTTCCTCAATGAAAACCATGGAATCCCTTGGTTTCATGAATTTTCCTGTTCACAGATGTTTATTTTGCAGGGGCACAGGAGTGATCAGGTAAGATAGAAAAGGTTGCATCTCATCATTGAAGGCAGGATGTGCAACTCTATTGTTTGGATTTGGTACCAGTTGTATAGGCATTTGTGTTGGTCTGGGAGGGTTTTGGTTTGTAGCCAATTGTGGTAATTGTTGGACTGTTGCTTGGGTAGTAGGATACAATGATGGCATGGATGGGGGGTATTGCGAGTAGTTAGGATAAGGCATCGGGAATTTTTGTTGAGGAATAATCTCGTGAGGGTTACCTCTCCAATTCTGCTACCAAGGCTGAGTTTGAGTTTTTTATTGTGTCCAAGTGGGTTGCCATGGAATTGGACTATTCCATTGTTGTTGATAATCATTATAATGTGAAAACGATGATGAAAAAGGATCTTGGGACATACCTTGGGCTCTTGGATGCCATGGTTTCTTTAGTGCATCTTGAAAAGAATGTTTTGCAACCTTCTTAACTTCTTTTTATATGGCTTTAAGTCCAGGCAGCGAAGGGAATTTCTTTGTCTCATGATCCTCTGCACATATTGTGCAAACCTGCACATTATCCAATGAGAATTCTTTAAATAGATGCTTCTTTCGACAGTGGGGAAAAAACATACTCAAAAACTTTCTCTTCTTCTTGCTTTTTCTTAACTTTAAACATATCTAGCTAATAACTAAGAGTACCAAGAATTTTTATTTTAAGATTTTCCAATCAATTTCCTAATTCTATCCTTGATACTCCACCTCCTACAATAGGTTTTGTTACTTTTGGAAAAACATCTCTTATTCCCTTACCATATTTTTCTCGACTCCTAGAATATCTCCTGCACAAATCACAAATGTCATCAAATGGAAATTGAGAGATATCACCTTCACCCATCAGATTTAACACATCAATGTATTCTTCTTGCATCCATTTTAGAAAGATAGTCCTAATGGTATCAATATTTAAAGTACTCTGCTTGGTTTTCTGGAGGTTGTAAAGAAAGATTTCCACGTAGCATTCAAGACTCTCTTCCTCTAATTGTTGCATCTTAAAGATGACATTGCGTGAGTCTCTAGTCCTACAATAGTCTTGATATTATTTTAAGAAAGTACTTTTCATGTCTTCCCAAGATTGGATAGAGTAATATTCGAGTCCCATGAACCATCTTAGAGCGGAGACTTTTAAGGTTTTTGGAAACAATTTTAATTTTTGTGCATCATCACCATAATTATAGCTTCTACAGAGAATATAAAACCCAAAGAGAAAAGCATCTGGATCCTCTATAACCATACCTTTGAAATTTGGAAGGACTGAAGGGGGGATATTTTTCATGTTCACGTTCAGCATTAAGTCAAGTATGGGAAATCTGATGGTAGTCTCTCCTTATGGTTCCCTATTCCTTTCTTCTTAGTTTTCCATGTGGCCAAATATACTAAATTCCTCTAGACTTGGTGAGAATGGTGGATTAGCTACTAGATTTTGATGAATGGTGAATTTGTCTCCCACTTGCAATTCTAGAGTTCCTCCCACCACAAAAGTTTATACTTATGAAATGATCATGTTGTGGGGGGTCCTAAGCAGTTGGTATATAATCTCTTTATTAACATTTTGTTCTAGTATTAGATCAATGGTTGGTCCTGGGATTCTCCCTCTTTTCCATGGACCATTTCCACTATTTGTTCATATTGTGGGGTGGCCAAACTTGATGTAGAACAATCTCTCTACGTTCTTCCTACATATCTTTCAGACGGGTTAATGGGAGGGATTTTATTGCTACCAAATAATTTTTCTAGAATATCGGTGTTTAAAAATATACCCTTTCTATCGCTAGGCCTAACCATGACTTAAACATATGCCAGATAGGGTTTGGAAGGACTCAAAATAGTGGAAACATAGGTTCTTACCTTCTATATTACTATCTTTCTGCCACCGATCTAGAAAAAGAAAAGAATGCTCAAAGAAAACAATCGAAAATTAAAACAAAAACTAGCTTCTTACCATTTACCTTTTAGAAGTTCCCAGAAACGATGCAAAAATGTTGGGCCAATCAATTGTTGTAATAATGTCCCACATAAATTTCAACTAGGTTCGTAAACTGATGAACTACAGGCATAGTATGTGCATGAAAATGACATAATTGTATCCTAATTTGTATTTCAAAGAGAAAGAGAGCTAGGTGACCTACCCATCATTCATGAACATAAAAAAAGCAACCACTAATCCACACAGCTAATCAATAACCAAACCAAGGAATCAACTATCTAAATCCTATTCTATGTGTGAAACAAATCAACCTTTTAACAATGTAGTAAAGAAACAAGAAACTAGTAAAAACATAATAGCAATTACCCAGGAAGATGTCTATATCAGTCAACAGTATGAATCCACTCAAGTCTTCATATAATCGTGTTACTGACCTAGAATAAGACTAACCATCTTGAGAGTAATTACTAGTGACTAACCTACCCTTAACCTAAAATGTTTACTTCACTACAAGCATGACAGACTCCATGGTGCTACTACATTCTCACCCATAGAGAACAAATTAGTGTGTAGGGAAATGACTCCGAACGATCCTTGACACAAATATTGACATTTCAATTGGTGGGTGAAGCAACGAGATAACAATACTTTATAAAGAAAACTTACAGCTACCAGTAAGGAATGTAGACACACAATTTGCAATCGATTGAAACTAAACTCGTGTCCTTGAAATATCATCTCACTTTCGCTAAAATTCCTTTAGAGGTCACACCACACTCAACAAGAAGACAACTCAAATCTCAGAGACACACTCCTATTAATAAATTGAAGACATATGCCCTTAATACCACAAAGTCAGAGTATGGAGGTATCTATTGAATCCTTTGTGAATACAATCCATTCTCCCAATAGTCAAAGAGTATTTAAAGTTTCATGATATGTGACCAAGTCATCAAAAAACCTCTACCAATGTTTGATATTAATCCTTATTATTTAGGACAAGAAAACGAGGTCTCTCCTTAATCAGATGGAAGTTACAATATGATCATGCTTTACATTCCAGATCTTAGAATTTTCTCATAAAAAAGTCTTCATTAACCAGAGTCGCCACTTTACTTATTTCATTACAAATTCAAGTTGTCACACACACAATGGGTAATTTTAGTATCTTAGTTCAATTTAGTCATTGGATCATATGAGCTTTAAATTTTACCAGCAATTGTGTGATGTATTTAGATCATATGTTCGTAGTTGTGTAAGCTACCACTAAATCTTGAAATATGTTTAGCTTTTAATCTTATACAAGAAGGATATATACTTTAGTAAGATTCAAATATTAATCATTCATTCACACATCTATTTGTCTGAATGAAAGACTTCCATTGTATTAAGGGAAGCTAGGTTCATAACACATGGAAATCTGCAGTGAGAAATAAGTACATAGAACTTAAATAAAGCCTACAGTTTAAAAAGCACTCCACACAAATATATTAATGAACACATCTACAAAAAATAGAGAAAAACTAATATACAAATAACTAAACTTACCAGGGGATGTGGGTGCACGCCTTCCCAAGTAGTGAGTGGAAACGATTCGGTAACTCACAAAGGTACAAGAAAGATAAAGAAAATCCTGATTAATATGAAATGGAAATCTTTAACCAACACACAACATATCCATCACAGTATGGAGAATAAGAAATAAGTAATACAACTTTTTTATTATATATAGAAAATATTATATACATATCATTCTATAGATAGAGCGAATCCCTTTATATATCAAGTTCTGAGCATATATCAGATTACATCGTCTTCCCCTGTTCTCGTGGACTAATGGGTAAAAATGACTATCAAAACTGAGGGATATTACTGACCACAATTTCCTTTATCCCAGGTTACAATCTTAGGAAATCGTTATAACAAACTTAGATATCGCTTATTCTCTAAGTGTCGACCCCAATCTAGTGTTGAGATGGAAGACATGCTTATGGGTTTTCTTGAAGTTTTGTGTAATGCATAGGAACGTTGGGTGTCAATGAATCATTCAACACCCATCTCGTTGGTCACACGAGCAATACCCATATCGAAAAATCCATTATGGGTGTTCGCAAATAGGAGAAGCCACAACCCCGGGTAGTGGAATGCCTTCACTAGTACTGAAATCTAGGAATAGTGTGGGAACAGTTGTTACAGTGAAAATGTGAGTGTACTTTTATCAATGGTAAAATATAGCCAAAATATCCTAATTAATTTATTAAGAACTCAGAAAATATCAAAATAAGCAACGTTTACCTCATGCTAAAATCAAGATCTTAGGCATGCAAAAAGGGTAAAAGTAGGAGACAATGAGTTGGATTTCAATGCTTAGGTGAGGAATAAATGGAAAAAATAAGTGTATGGTGAGTGAAAAAATGGGAGCTTAACAATAGTTTACCCCATTTTCGGTCCAAATGGTTAATTTATGAATAAATCTATGCCCTAAGAGCTTCATTCGCTAGGAGAGTATTCTCAAGTGTAAATTTAACCCTTTTTCGGGTTTGAGGGACTAAATTTTTTAAAAAGGGCCATTCTCCTTGGTTTTGGTTTATCTCTTTTTTGGGCCTCAGAGATTATCTATGAAAAAGAAACCCCTAGAGAGTCCATAGTTAAGATCTTTTCAAACTCCCTAAATATGAAAAGATCGTCAAGTGACCTTGTTCCTTTCACACTCGTTAATTGATCCAGAAGGAATATCTATTTGGCATAAGTGTAACCATTTTTCTGACCAATAGATTATCCAGGAAAAAGGTACACCTCGAGAGACATGTCTCACTAGGAGAGTTCTCCTAATTTATATTTTATACTTTTTCGGGCTAGCGAGACTAAACTTAGAAAAAGGTTGTGAGTCCATAGTTAAGCTCTTTTCAGACTCCTTAAAATTGAAAATATAGTTGAGTGATATTGTCTCATTCACACTCGTTAAAATGGTTTTGAAGAGACAACCTTTCAGTATAATTTTGACCGTTTCTCGAACCAAATGGACTAATTACGAAAAAGGAACACTCTGGAGTCTTATTTTAGTGTTTTTCGGACTCTCTAAATGTGAAAAACCATTGAGCTTACCTTCTCTGGGATCGTAAAAATTCACATGGAAGGAGTCTTGTTGTCTCTTAATCGCATTGCATGCTTCATCCTTACGTATTTGTCCTAATGTCAGATTCATGTTGTTATTAACTGAACTTTCAAAGCATTCCTTAAATTCAATCCTTGTATCACTTTTCCCCTCGTGATCTAATACCTTGACCCATGGAGGAATTTTCCCAAGTGTCCTTATCCTGCATATGTCTCCTTTCATTGAGCATCATTATGTTCCATGCGCTTGGAACTATTTTTCTTTCCCGTGACACTCGTTCCTCCTTTGTAACATAGAATTGTTTTATTCTTTTTCAAGCTCGTTAAAAATTTGAAAAAGAAAAAATAATCAAATATTCCAAAAAGAGGGGATGAGCTATACATTCTCTTTTATCAGTAGAAATATAGTCATCCTCTGAAAAAGCACATCCTTCCATTTTTTCATCAAGCATTCAGATCTAGTATGACCTTAGGAAATTGTTCTCGTTACATAGAGTTGTGTCCTCCTCCATTTGGTTACTCTTCCAAACATCTAGAGAGTTTTTGGTGCCTCCTGTCTCCAAGGGAAGTTTTATCCAACTTGATTTGGCCATTCTGTATTTTATCTCTTGACTTTCATGAGCCATCCATCCCGAGAATCCAGTTAAGTTTAGATTCAATATCAATGAAGTTATGTACGTGATGATCAAGATATTCTAGTCTTTCCCTGACAGTATGTTGAAGACCTCGAAGTAGTGAGTCTTACACTCCTATTGTAATCCTACCTGAGTTTTGAAGATCTTGAAGTTGTTGCTCGAGCTATGAAGTCCTTATCTCCATCCATAGGCATCGATGCTTCTAGAAGATGCATATCATATTGTACTTGTATATCCTCAGATAATATTGAGATGTAGATCCATTGTGTATTGTTTGTGGCTACACTTTATACAAACATTTGTATTTTGTCTAGTAGTCATATATGACATGGATCTATAGTTTAATTGACTGGCATCCATGCTTAGTTCAACCATAGCATGGGTATGCCTGCCTAAGAGATTATCATTATTTTGCATATGGCACTCTCATGAACACTCGTCACGGGCTCCCTTAACTCTGTGGCTTCCCACTATGTAGAGATATTGTAATGTATTTGAGCCATCAGTTTCTCTTCTAACCTCACACAGTAGGGGACATCTCTTATACTCCAAAATGTCTTATCTTTGCATACAAGACATTGGCCCTTCCATTTGCATACTTTGCCAAAATACTGTTGAGGCTTCCTTCTAAAAAACCATTTTTTGGATAGTGTACACACCTTGTTGTATTAATATCCTACATACACATGCACAATACATGCTAGTTATCATGCGTACACATGCATGTTGCATGCTAGTTAGCCCGCGTACACATGTGTGTTGCATGCTAGTTAGCCCGCATTTACCTAACTATTTTACCCCTTGTATCTTGTCCCCAAACCGAATAACCATATTTTTCTCATATTAAAAGAGGTCTTGGCGAGTCATTTATGAACATGAGAAAAAGAATAAAAAAACTCTACCAAAATCCCTTCCCTTTCTTAGCCCAAGATTTGCATCCCATTCTGAGTTTTGGCCTCAAACTTGTCCTTGCATATTTATCCTTATGTAACCCTTGTACCTTCCCTTGGTGATATATTGGTTGTGAGAAGCTAATTTGGGATTGATGCACTTGGAACCACGACAGAGGAGCCCAAACTTGGTTCATGGAGCGGTTGCTAGAAAAGATTCTAATCCTTTTTATCTTGAAATCGAATAAAAGAGTTTGTCCTTGTCCCAAAACCTTATGTTTACATGCTTTTGTTAATTTATGCATTTATATCTATGTCTATACTTTTAAAGTGATCAGTAGAGATTGCATGTGCATTGTATTCCTAACCTTTTGCAGGTCATCTTTAGGAGGAGATCTGTGATCTAGGAGGCAACAACAAACAAAAGAGGACTACACCAACCACAAGGAATAAAGGTGCACTCTTTAAATCACTTGTCACTTAGTTTAGATGGTTTTGGGATAGATTAAGGGTAGACAGGTATTTTAAGATAGTTATCGCTTTGCCTTTACCTTATACCCAGTATAGGGGGATTATCCCCGTAGCAATTAATGATGCCATTAATGTCATATTATGATAACATAATACAAAACAATTTTTCAAGATTGATTTATATAGATTGGAATAAAAGTATATTTAAAAAGGGGTGCATTTGAAAAAGTAAAAAGTGAAATGGTGGTTTCAAACCCATGGGTATGGGGTATTTTCCCATGGTATTTAGGGAATTTTAACATGGTTTTGGGAATTAATTATTTAATTAAGGGACCGTTGGGTCTCCAAATTAACACCATTTTCATTGCCACTGAAACCTTTTTGACTCACCAAAACCCCCTTTTCACCATAATTATCACTTTTTTTTGTCATAAATGTCATTCAAATGCTCATGAGGTAATATTGTTGGTTTAATTTTGTTTCCCGGTTGCTTTTAATGAATTAGAATGATCAAAAGTTTGTTTTGTTACTAATGATGGTTTATTAATCTTGGGTCATGTAGCCATCATAGAGGTCTGGTAGACTACATCATTGTTCATCTTGGTCCCAAGGTTTCAGGAGGAAATCTAAGATTAGGATTTTGTCAGTAGGCCCTTTGAAATGATCTTGTGTTATTAAACTCACACCTAGGTCATATGTATGGACCTCCAAGTCATGAATAACACTTCAGCAAAAGTAAGCAACAATTCCAGACAATTAGCTTCTGACACAAATTCTAAGGTAGTGGAGGCGAATCTTGAAAATGAAAGACATGGATTTTGTGCAGAAGGATCCACATTGAGCACCGCATAGGAATATTTCCAAAATTAGAGATGGTTTCATAAGATGATCTTCTAATCTAGGCTTTCCTAGACTTTCTGTTATGGTCCAAATTAGGAACAATTTCAAACATCCATCTTCTGGCATGATTGTTGAGGCGATGGAGAAACATCTTGGAAAACGAAAACATGGGTTTTGTCTAGAATACGATAAATCAAGTAGTTCAAGAGAATTTTCTGGAATTGATTAATGGATTAGGATATTTAGAAAATTATTTAACAAGGATTTTCCCAAATTACATGTTGTGCCCAGATTTGTAAAAAACCAAAATTATTTGTTTGGTTAAATTTGTAAAGGTTCCTTTTAGTTAGTTCCCACCTCTTATGTATAAATTAAGGTGTGGAGGAGATCAATGTGATTTATAAGTCATAAGTAATAATATATATACCTAGAGTTAGAGGAACTAGAAGAGAGCTAGAGCTAGACTAGATCATATAATATACAAATCAATTTTATTCTACTCATGTTGAACCTTTATTAATAAAGAGGATTGTGTTGATGTTTTAAAGACCAAAATTCATGCTCCAAATTACGTTTTAAGTCTATAAATTTTTAGGAAACATGAATCCAATTGGTAGGGCCCACCAATTCGGTTCATTTTTCCCTTTTATTTTCTGTAGGTTTATATTTACATTGCAGTAGATTTATATGCCAATTAGATTAGTTTAAATTTCATAATAGTTTATTTCTTTCATGAATGTTGTGTGGATTATAGTATAAAATGGATCTTATTGAAGACCATAGCTCATGAGTGAAGTTCC
>JASDQU010335233.1:0-10443 GCA_032191745.1 Picea mariana
ATGTTACAACAACTTGCTTTATTTAGCCTCAAAGTGTCATTTTTCAGTCATAATTGATTGCCTAATTCATTGATAATATCATTGGTTAATCTTATGCTTTTATATGCTAAATTAGATGTCTTATTTTCTGATATAAATTGTTATCCATTGTTGCAAATTAGGGACAAGAAGCTTAACTTGTTGATCCATACTAACATATATCATTTGCAAGTTGGATTTTCTTGTGTCTTGGGCAGGTACAATCATCCGGAGAAGTATTACATCTTTGGGGCAATACTTGTTGGGTTTACAAGGAATGTTTTTCCACTTCTCACTCCATTTAGATTTTAACTCTAGGGGATCCATTTCAATCTCTATCCATCCCCATATCATTCCCCCTAGGGTCACCGAGATAGCCTCCCTTGAGTGACCTAGTCACCCTCGAGGTGCAGGACCTACATCAAGGCGACATTGGGTGTAGGATTCCCTAGTTGTAGCACTTGTTTTTTTGGTTGGGTCAGGATTTTCCCAACCTACAACTTGTGCTATAATACTACCTACTCCCTCTGAACCTGTGTTATTGGTGGGGCCACCTACCTCACCACTAGTGGAGCTAGCTACTTCTCATCTGCCTCTCTAATTTTCTTGGTCACAACACGCATAAGTTGGCCCCTCAGCCTATATAGGTTTCCCTCCCTAACTCCAAGAATCACCATTGATCTAAAGTTGGATCGTCTAGGCACAAACAACACATATCCCTCTCGAAACAATATATGGTAGCCCTTCTTCTAAATATCTGAAACTAAGATAACATTTCTCCTAAGATCTGGCACCCATAACACATTCAACGCCCTCAACACCGCTCCCAACTCCAGCCTGAATGATATCGTACTACATTCTTGGTTCCCGAAACAAGCTTCACACACAAGTTTGAGCTAGTCTCTGTGAATGTGTCAAATAACTCTCGTGACCCTGACATACTGCAAGATGCTTTGCTATCCACCAAATAGGTCCCCCTATTGGAGATTGTACTTGAAAGGGTAGAGACCAACAATATCTCCCTCTGGAACCTTTATACAACCTGATCAACCTTTTTTGTTGATGTTTGTTTCCTTCTTCCCCTTCCCCTCCGGTGTGGACACTGTGAAGCATAGTGTCGAAAGTCATGACACTCGAAACATCTGATTTTACTAAGATCTTTCTTCCATCTCGGATTTGGAGATTCTTCTCTCTCAAGAAAATCCCTTCTCCCTGGTGTTGACGATGATTTTTGGTCAACAGTACTTAGCCGACAAAGTGTTTCCATGCTCCCCCTTGAATCACCCTACTTGCACAAAGTTTCTCTTACTCGCATTAAATATTGACGCATTGTTCTTGGCAAATTTATCTTGGCACTTGGCCCATTACCAAACATGACTCTTTTCCCACTTGTCACATTGTTTACACTCATATTGTGTACATTGACTTCATATATTTTTTACTCTCTCTCACTTCTCATATGCCTTTTTTTTTTACTTATGAGTGAGGTATTGGTGTCAGATATTTTGAACCGTCGCATACCAACCGTGACTATCATGAACTTCTCTTTACCCACATAACCTTCAAACAAAAGGGAGTGATGAATTAAAGAGTATGTCAAAGACCATATTATTTCACCAAATATACTATTTTCTTAGTTCTACATGATTTACTCTCCAAAGATTTTTTTCATGCCTTGCATTATTATTTCATAAACTTTATCCTACCATTCCAAAAGAAATTATGTCATATCCTCCATACCTTTTTCACATGACACCTTTATTATTATTATCAGTCCCTGTCGTAGGCATAGAGGGACTATAATGATCGATAAATCATTGACCTAGTATTAGATTGTGCATTGACCAAAAATATTTCCATATTGTCTATTGTTGGAACAAGGGACGTGAAAACATCGATTTTTATATAATAAAAAGTATCATGTTTGTCAAGATCTGATTGGACAATGGATTGGAGGTCTTATTGTCGCCTCCTCTATTCCCAATGTGAAATATGTTGGCATATCCAAAGTATTGGGCAGTATATGATCTTTTTGAATCATATATTTTATTATGCATTGGTCGAAGGTGGATTAATGCTAGCATTAGTTCTAATGTTTCCCTTAGCATTTTATGCTAGGTAGAATACATTCTCTACCAAATTACTATGTGTAATCTTTTCTTTATTGTTGCATGCTTCGAGAGAACAGGCCTGCCACGTTGCATATTTTCTTAAATGCTTGCACAGGCCTATGCCCTTCGACGTTCCTGACAGTCTTAAATGTTTACCTAATAGCTCTGCCAGTCTTAAATGTTTATTGTACAAATGCGTTGTGACACAGTTTTGTTCATGGTTGGCATCACTGCTGAAGTGGTTGATCCTTGTTCGCTGCTTCGTTCCATGATTATGGTTCTCGTTTCATTCAAATTTGCAAAGTTGAGGTCCTGCACTTGCAGTTCGAGCTCTTCATGGTTGTTCATTGGTTTGTTGTTCTTCAACTTTGCAAGTTGTTGGACCTGTTGTTGCGGTTTGCAGTTTTTGGGGTTGAGCTCTTTTCATCCTTTGTTGATGGGTAAGTTTCCCTATTGTTGTTGTTTTTCAATGGTGGGATTCCCTGCCTCGAAATTCTGTTGCAGACTTTCTTTGTCTGAGCTCTTGGTTTCTGTTCCTAGAAACCATGCGTCTTCATATGCAGGTTGTCGCGTCCATAGATTTTCCGAAAATTGCAATGCAGAGGGATTTAAGAAAATTAGTTGGGAGCTATCAGAAGAGGGAACCATCGGGCGGGGTGTATACACAGGGTATTCTTCTATTTTGTGGGTCAAAAAACTATGTCTACCTATTCTCTTTTTGCTGAGTAAATTTATGGTTTTATTTATTTGCGTTCTTTCTCCTATTTGGTTCAGTTTCTAGTGTCGATCTGTTTTCTTCTCATCTGCTATGGGGACTAGGGGGGATTCAAGTTGAGAAGAAGAAGGTTGAAATATACATATGGGGATTGGTACCCTATTTTTCTTTCCTTTTTTATTTTTCTACCTCTTATTTTTTTCCCCTTCTTTTCTCTGTTTTCATAGAAACTGAAAGTATATACCAAATAGCTTGAAAATGACAGTTGAAGAGTTGAAATAAGTAATAGATGTTAATTCGTATGAAATAGATACACAGTCCATTATACATGACAACATTGACGTGGTTTTTCATAGCAATGGGATTTTTAGATTGGATGCATTCTCGTATACTCTTGGGGATTGCCTCTTCGATACATTCTAGGTTCTATTGCATTTCTATTATTCATCGACCGAGCTGCACAATGGATTGATAGATTATTTCTTGAATTGTTTTAAAAATGGCGATGTTGAGGCTTTGTAGTCATATGAGTACGAGCTGGAATCTTATTTTCTTCAGCAGTTGCATGGAATACATGATGTCGCTATGTATTTTTCAAAGATGCGGTTGTCTGCATCTCCAGTTCTTCCTACACATGAGAGGAGACTTTGGGGAGATACATTTTGTATATGGTGGCTGTCTAACTGGTTGAATATATCAGTTGGCATATGGCCATTGACAAGAAAAACAATATATCTACTATTCAACAAAACTGAATCTGACAATCCATATTGCATCTTGTTCCATGATGCCAATGCCCTCAATGGCCATTATGAACCATTGATGTACAAAACAATGTCCATACGAAATATAGAAGTTCCTCATATTTACTTGTTCGTTATTTGCAAAGATCTTCAATCGCAATGGAAACGGATTTTTCATGGCATAGATTGCCATGGTTTACAGCTAGAAACAAATGTTGTCTCTAGCTGTGGAGATAGTTTTTTCAATGCAATTTGTTGTTTGGTGACAGTGGGGTTCGATGTTCAGTCGCTGTGGATTTATACTATACATTCCTTTTCCAATGTGATTATAGGTGGCAACCAAGAGGATTTTAGGTGCTTGCATCAACACCTTTGCCCATATCTCGTAGAAAATATGTCGGTAGTTGGAAGTTGGCAGGAATACCTTGTGAACATGGCACTTCCATATGAAAAAGGGAATATGGAGGGTTGCATATTTTGTTTGCAATGGTTGTCTATGATATTCAGGGTGAATATCCAGGTGTGGTCACCCTTGCCAGATGGCACTTTCCATTCCTGGGTTACTGATTCAAATTACGATCGAACAATTGACATCCTCTCATTGAAAATAGATACAACACATATCCAATATGAACCTTTTCTTGGACATATCGGTAGTTCATGGTTGATTTTCCATGCCACCCAAATGAAATCGAATCTGCATAGGCGTGGAATGATTTTTAGTGAAAATGAAACTCCTCCCAGTTGCAATATGGTCAGATAGGGCTTGAACAAAAAAAACATGTGTAAAATTCATGACAATTGTGATGAGGCCATAGAGGGCTTAAAAAAAAATGTAGAGTAAGTTATCATAATTTGAAAAACGTTATTTGTCAAATTGGTCCGACTTGTGATAAGGCTATAGAGGCCTTGAACAAAAATCGTAAACTAGTTTCTCAGAAGCTGGGTGAGATTGAAATTTATCCCAGTTGCCACCAACTCATCCTGCCCTTGGTTAAGAAATGTAGAGTAAGTTACCACAACTTGAAAAATGTCATGCGTGAGAGAAAAAAATACATTGCTACACTTCCTTTTAGAGAGAAAATCACATATCACAATGTAAAGAAATTTGTTCATGTAGAACAAAACATAAACAGGTGCGATCGCATATCCCATAATGGTCATGCAATTGTTCCATTTCATGGTCTACAAGCAACACCATACAATAGTAGCAATGAAAACCAGGAAACAGTTTCTACCCATACTTCCCTGCAAAAGAAAAATGCAAGACAGACCTACATGAAACAAATGAAAGACACTCCTTCCATTGCATGTGCAATTTGTGAACAATTGAATTTTTCAAAAAACAGTAAGTCTTTCATTCCTAATTTGCAAGAAGAATACCTCTGCTTGACAGTGCACAATAAACCATTTTCCAGTGGGAAAGTTTGTCTTCCATGCAAACGATCGCTTGAAAATGGAAAACTGTCACAGTTTGCAACCCCTAACCGAATAAGATGTAATACACCACTAGCAGATGTAAGTACACTTACAGAACTTGAGGAGAGACTTGTGTCTCTGTGAATTGCATTTGCTCAAATAAGACCTTAGGGCTATAAATGACCCCAGATGGGCTTAACGGGATCAATTATTAATGTGCATGTTCAGCTAGATTTTGTGCAAAAAGCATTGCCACAATTCATTAACAATACAATTACAATCGTTGTGGCTCTGAAAAGATGCTTGCGATACAAAAATGCCTATTAGACAGGCAAAGTGCATGTGCATGTTGTTATGAAATCATTAAAGGAATTATGTTCCAGGGCCATGTACAAAGCAGAGAACATTTGTATAAATGGCAACTGGAACGGTGTTCTTGCAGAAGAACATGGAAACTCTGCAGACACTCTCGAAAATACTAGTGATTTTGATACAAGTGATGAATCGAAGAATGAAACACCTGCTGAAACATTGGTGCATGGATTCACTGATTCACAGTGCATTCATGACTTGCAAGACAAAATTGTCGAAATTGCACCTATCAAGGGGCAGCATCCACTCGGAATATTCAAGGACAAATTCGTTGAGGAAATGAACTTTCCAACACTCTTCTATGGAGATCCACGTGGCACTAATATTACAGAATGATTCAGTTATCATAAAATAATCTAATGGGAGCTACTACATTCAAGCGGTTACTTCTCCTGTCACATAACAAATTTGTTTTTCAAAACAATGTGCATAATAATAGAGAAAGTTTTGTCATGCATGTGGTTTCGAATAAGAAAAGGTCAGTTACAAGGAAGAAAGTTGTTGGCCAAGGATGTGAAGTACAAAGTAAACCTAGAAAAAATTCTGAAATCTGATATTGGATACATAGATTTCAAAAACATCCGCACCTCTCCTGACTATTTGCAACAAAACAAAAAAAAAAAAAATTGCAATGATCTGGAAATTGGGCCCGCCAACATTTTTCGTCACATTTAAAAGTGCAAAGCATTGCTGGGATCCATTGGTGGTTTCCGTATCTGACCTGCATAGGAACAGGAAATGTAAAAAATAAACTGACACACTGGAAAATAACGACATTAACTACCTCATAAGAAAAGACTCGATGACATGTACTTGCTACTACAGACATAGAATAAATGCTTTGAGACAATTGATATTCCATGATGAAACGTTTTTTCGGAAAAATATCAGACTACTTTTTTGTGATTGAATTCCAGAATAGGGGAAATGAACATGACCACGCACTGTTGTGGACAGAGGGTGCACTCGTCTATGGAGTTCAGGGATGATTTTAAGGATGGAAATTTATTTTAAAATGTAGAAACCTTGGCGAATCTTACTAATCCTTCATATGTCAAGTATAAATATTTGGCGATATTTTTGTAAAAATATTCAAATTTGTAAGTATTTTATATAGTTTTTATAAAATTTTGGAAATTTTTAAGGTAAAATAATTTTATCCTATAGAATTTGGGCGAATCATTTTTAAAATAACGAATCTCATTTTTGGAAAAAACATGGAAAATTAGCCCATGAGCGAAATTTAGCCCCTAAAATCATCCCTGGAGTTGATAACAATTCAAAGATCAAAAAATTTGTGGATAAATACATAACATGCAACACATATCATTTGGATCCAGAACTTGTGAAAGTCCATAAACATTACCATACAAGAAGTTGTAGAAAACGAAAAAACTCCCATTGCAGATACAACTTTCTCGTGCCGCCAATGAGAGCTACAAGAATCATAGAACTAGTTAGTTTAGAGGACAATGTTTTTGTTAAGAAATCTAAATCCTTGTTCGCATTTCTAGAACAAGGATTTGATGAAATGATGAGCTTTGATGCCTTCTTGACATAGGTAAATCTATCAGAAGATGAGTACATCCAAGCCATACAATGTACGCTTAAGCAACCAACAATTTTCCTTAAACGCAAACTCTCCCATATTTGGAACAATAGTTTCTCCAAGGACATGCCAGTTATGTGGAAAGAAAATACAGATGTGCAGTACGTGCTGAATGCATATGCTGCAGCGTCGTACTATACCGCGTATATGACAAAGATTGACAAATCTATGACAAGTGCATTCAGAAAATATGCAAAGAACACGAAAGAAGTCATATTGATGCCATACAAATGATATGCACACTTGGAAATACATTGCTTAATCTTCAACAAATGTCTGTTCAACAAGCAGTTCACATTGCACTTTCCTTTCCCCTCACTTGTAGTTCAAGAAAATGTGTCTTCATAAACACATCTCCACTTGAAAAATGCACATTCGTGCTTAAACCACCAGTTTTGCTGCAACAAGAGCCTGACAATTCATAGGACATGGTATGTCGCTCTATTATTGATTATTACGTCTAGCGTCCATCTCCTATTAGGTATATCTGCTTAGCAGAATTCGTATTGCATTACCAAAAAAATGGTGCACCCATATCAAAAAGAAAAAAACCCTTTGTGATACGGTTTGTCAAATACAATAAACATTGTGACTATGAAAATTATTGTAGAGAAAAAATGTTGTTGTATGTTCCATTCAATGAAAACGAAGACACATTGATACATAACTTCTCTACATGGGAGGTTGTGTATGTTGCGTATGAGAGTATAGTGCACATCAATGAAGCTAGATTTACCTACAATGTTAATCCAACATGGGGCGATCTAGAAGTTGCACGTAATGACTTAGAAAACCCTGGAAATCATGATGAGACATTCATAAACCCAAAAACAACCACAACTCATTCTGAGTCCTATGACTTACAAGCGGATTTGACTCATCCTCCAGCGGCTAGAAGTGAAAAATGTATCAATATTAGTTTTAAAGTTACAAAACATCCTTTCCTAATCAAAAATAATGAATACCACAAAATAAGACGTCTTTTGAATCGTGAACAACAAACAATTCTAAAGGACATTGCTCTTAAAAAATGCTTGAACATGAACAGCCCTGTGCATGTGTTCCTTACAGGCAGAGCAGGAACATGCAAGACATTCACAGCGAAATCATTGTTCCAAATTCTTATACGAATCTATGATTCAAACAATTCCTCTGATCCTATGAAACCAAAGGGCCTAATAGTTGCATACACAAGAAAAGATGCATACAATGCTGGTGGAACAATAGTTCACTCTGCATTTTTAATACCTTTTAACAAGTCACAGTTTCTTCCACTTAGCAAGGAAATGTTGGATACATTATCTAAGCTTTATGAGGAACTCCAACTTGTCTTTATAGATGAAGCATCTTTGATTAGGAGTCGGTTCTTGTATTCCATTGACGGCCGACTAAGAAGCATAAAACATGTGCAGACGAAATACTTTGGAAACATTGACATGATATTCTGTGGGGATCTTTACCAGGCACAACCCATCCAAGATTCTTTGATATTTGAACAACCTACCATTAACATGGAAACAGTCACCCATGACTTCTGGAGAGACAATATTAAATGATTTGACTTGCATACTACAATGCGCCAGATAGATGAAACATTCATTGCAATTCTGAATAGAATGTGCACAAACAACCAAACATATGATGACTTGACCTATATCAATTTGAGCTGCTTACGGCCTACACCAACAGACCCAACGTTCCCTTACATGTTCTATAGAAATAAGGATGTTGCAAAGCATAACAGCCACATGTTGTCACTCATGCATGGCGATGATATCATCATCAATTCGATTGACCTGAAAGAATACAACCATGGAAATGTGCCACGTCATGAACATTCAGTCACTTTACCTTTGTAGCTTGTCCTCAAATTAGAAATGTTGGTTGAAATATATGCCTGCAACTATGATTCACAGGATGGCTTGGTGAATGGTGCAGATGGAATATTGAAAGGATATACGAAGACATAAAAAGTGTATGTCCTTTGGATTAATTTCCATGAACCGCATATAGGAAAGCGACAAGCAAGATAGTTGTCTTATCTATATAATTCAAACACTAGAAGTGTTTGGACACCTATTTTGTGAATATCGAAGCTAGTATCGACATCAGAAAAGACAGGTCGACTGAAGATTCGAAAACAGTTTTCGATTAAACTTGCATGTGCACGTATAGTCCACAGATCACAAAGACTAACACTTGATAATGTTGCATTTTATCCTGCTAGAATTCGTATACATGGACTTGTATACACAGCACTGCCCTATGTCAGAAGCATAGACTCCTTGTATTTACTAAGTCCTCTCACAAAAGATAACTTCAAAGTGAAACAAAAATTTGATATTGAAATGGAACGACTCAGGACCACTGCAAAATGGAAACTGCATTATGATTACCAATCCATACAAACAAATTCATCCGTCTCAATTCTCTCGCTTAACACACGCAGCTTAAATGCACACATGAATGATATATTGAATGACTATGATATTATGTGCTTGCAGGAAACACACATGGAATTATGCATGCAGAACAAAAAATTCCCAAATCACAATTGCATATCAAGTTACATTACACATGGGGTGATGATACTGGTGAAAAAACATGTACCAATTTTGGACCATATACATATCGAAGAAAAGAATGTTGAACTAGTGCTTGCAAAAAAAAAATCCCATGAAACAAAAGTTTTAATACTGAATCTGTATGTTGCTCTCCATGCAACATTCTCCAACATAGTGCATGTTATTTCCAATGCATTGGGCCATTTCCATCTGAACGGACCCATTGTACTTGTAGGAGACTTCAATATTGACATGCTACAAAATACTGGCAAAACAAAAGAATTGGAAAACTACATGTTCAAATACAGTCTCCGCTTTCTTTTGAACAACACAGGCAATCTGCAAAATGCACTTATTGACCATGTCTGGTCCAATGTGCCCATTCCTCAATACAGTATGTTTGTCTTAGACACATATTGGTTTGATCATGATACAATTGGTATTGCACTTGAATTATGATATATACATCAAAATTATTGCAAACTCATATTTCTATGTTTCAAAGAATATCTGTATCCCTGATTTCTACACATATCATTCTGGTGAGCATACAAACAGTGTTCTACTCGAATTATAAAATACACATTGTGCAAAAAAAAAAGAGAAGTACATCCTCCCAAAAACTATTTGTGATTCTATTCATCTTATTCTATTTTTTTTTGTATATGTACATAGTAGCTGCCTTTTTCTTAACATCTAAACTTATGTCCATATCCCTTTTGTTTTGTACTTTTGTTGATAGAAACAGACGGGAAAACTAGATGACGCAAAGAACTCCTACCCAGAGATGTAGACAAATCCATGCAAAGGTGCATTCTTTTTCTGCTCGTGTTCCATAGTAAACAGTTTTTTGTTTACTTTCTCTGTATTTGTCAAACTTGTTTGCAGCTAT
>JASDQU010335234.1:0-10953 GCA_032191745.1 Picea mariana
AATTCAAATTAATTTGCAGGTTTTCCATTAGCAGGGATTGCACAGAGGAGGCAGGCTATCTGGGAGCAATAAATTGGCACATCAATTTGTCAAATTTTGTATGACAGTGTGAGACAAATGTTATTGTACTGAGAGCTCTTGGATTAGATTTTTGTATGAGATTGTTTCATGATCCATGATATAAACATAATATATGATAGTGAGGTTTTTATATTTATGATTTCTCGGTAAAAACATCTATGTTATGTGTGATTGATATTTCTTCTTGATATTGCAATTGGCGATCGTGTTTTTAAATTCCGCAATAATATTTGTAGAAGCGATTCTATATTTAACAGTGGCATATAATTGTTAGATCAGGAGAATCTAGGAAATACATAATTTGTATTGAAATTTCTACAAAATCATCCATGATAAGCATAACCGAGAACCCCCTCTCACACAGGAGATAAACACAAGGTCATGTGTGAGAGAGAAATGGATATTACCCCTCCAAAGATTAACCAATCGTAGTGGAAAGATCATATATTGGGGGTTGTTCTTGAGAAACCACTGGTTTCATTTGGTCTCTATGCTTCATGAAATTCAAATCCATTCAGGGTCCTCTAGAGTCCTACCGGTCCACTTGTCTTTGGTTCTCTTGAAGAGATTTAGACTTTGATATCCTGCCCATACGTTCAGTTTTGACTGTCAAATGTACCCCCCCAGAGGCTAACTGTGAGTTGGTAACCTTAGTGACCTTTCCTAGGTACCTACAAAGGTGTCTGTGGGAGAATTCCCATGGTACCTGGGGTAGACATCATATCAAACTCTCAGTAACCTTGGAGGGTGATCCCGCGAAAGCGAGGGTTGCTTGCATCGAGAAGGGATGTTATGTGGAGTTCAGGGTAACTTCTTCTCACTTCTTCGTTGGCGACTTGATATCCCTTCTTCGAAAGATCCTTAAATGTGTTGTTGCTTGGTTGATTGATTTTAGTTTTCATAGGAGTGTGTTTCTTTGTATTTCATAGTCAGCCTTAGGATCATATTTTTCACAACATACAAGGTATTGAACCTGACACTCAGGAACCATAAAGTAATTTTTCTTACAAAGCAGTGATCGTAGATCACACTTCTGAAACTGGGAGTGTCACTCCTAGAAGTGGCCATCACATTGAAGAACCAGTCTCAACCTTTGTAGAAAGATTGGAATATTTTGTGAATCCTTCGTTTACTGATCCACTTGACAAACCACTCTTTGATCCACCATCCATGAGATACGAATATTCTTATTATTCTTATCATTTATCACCTTGTTCCACCATTACACAATCTTTTGGCATGAACTCACTGATTTTTTATTTTCCTGAAGGACTTGGGAATTCATCTTTTTCCACAAATCCCATAGTTGATACTCTTGGTGCTTATTCTTTTCTAGAAACATCAGTGACCTAGGTGAACTTGAATCAACCACTTATGCATTCATCTCCTCTTGCACATGAGTCAGGTAATATTCTTGCTTCATTTTTTCCATACATGCACACGCCAAGTTCTTTAATTGGTCGTCCCACAGGTCAAATGACCAGCAATGAAGTTGTTCACACAACCAAGGTTACACAAGCTACTCAACCTCTATCTCACACATTACAAATTAGTAATCCATACATTGTAGGTCAATCTTCAATGGGAGGCCAACCTTCAGTTGTGGGAAAACTTTCAGTTGAAGGGAAACTTTTTAGTGGGGGAAAACCTTCGGTTGCAGGGAAAATTTTTAGTGGGGGAAAACCTACATGGTTGCAAAATCAACAAGCATGGGGGAAAAACAATCTTGTAATTCCTTCTATCCCTATTACCACTGGTCTGTATCCTAGAAATCCATATCCAGGAGTTGTGAATCCTTTGTGGAATCAACCCAATCCAATGAACATTCCTTCGCAAGGAAATATGCCCTATCAATCCATAAACCCCATGATTCAAATGCAATAGTCCCATCCACCACCATACATAGGGGGACCAAAAGTTCAACTACAATATGTAGGAGGTCCATCTATTCAATCACAATACATGAGTGGACAAGCAATGGAAAACCCACACAACCACCTTATATGGGAGGACCATATAGTTTTGTCACCTCACCATAGTCTGGATACGGTCCTACTGGTGTTCCTATGTAATACGGTTATCACCAGTATCAACAACCTAACCGAAAACTACCATTCTTGGCTACGTTATATCTTCCATATCTGTCGCATTTAAAAAGTGATCCCATCCTTCAGGACCTGTTCTGGCCCACCATTCCTACCAAATTACCGTCCAACATTTTGAAATTTGACGAAAAACATGGGGATGATCCTAAAAATCATGTTATGAATTTCCACTTATGGTTTTCTTCCAAATCTTTGATGGACGATTCCATTCATCTTAGAATTTTTCAGAGAACACTTACGGGTGCGGAAGCAAAATGGTACATTGAATTGTCGTGTAACTCTTTTCTAGACTTTAACTCTCTTTCCATGGCCTTCCTGACACATTTCCAATTTCCTATATGGTACAAGACCGATACATAACTTTTGACCTCTCTTCAACAATCCTCTTCCACCAATATCTTTGATAACTTTCATGAGTGGAGATGATGGAGACGGTTGATTAAAGCTCCAATTTCAGACTAACTCCTCATAAATTGGTTTACAAAGTCGCTCTTTCCTCCCATCTCTTGCGATGTTGCTATGGGAAACGTAGTTACTGAGGAGTAGGCTATCGACCATGTGCAGTATTTGGACTTGGTTTACTCCTAATCCGACAAACTTTATGATCTGATCCCTAATGCTCCTTGTCCATCGAATGATCTGTCAAGCCCTGCTCTAGAAACTAGTTCCGTTCCTAACACCACAACTATTTCCTCTCCTGCTCAAAACTCTGAGGTGAATGTGGTCCAACCCACTTCATGTCATCAACCATTAGGTAAGAATAAAAACAAGGGAAAATCCAAGAAACCTTATAATGAGCAGGATAATCCTAAATCTGTTGATACTCAACTGACAAGGAAACCTAAATCTCCTTGTATGATTTGTGAGGAAGACCACTACATGAAATAATACCCTCATTGTGAGGCTATTGATAAATATCTTAAGGGTACCTCCCAACAAGTTCAACAACCAAATCTGGTTTCAAAAAACCCTATCCCTCCACAAGGAGGAGACCCAGGTCATTCTCACCATGGGGATGCTTCCATAAGTTCCTATGAGGTTCACATGTTTAATGTGCTTAATGTCACAACTTGTGAAAATACCTATTCCACTCCTCTAGGTGATAAGACTAAAGGTAAGCATGTCTACCAGCCTTCTAACTCTACTCCTCCTCCATATTCAAATCCTACTCATATTGAGAAGACAATTTCTAATGCATCATTGCACCTGCCCAAGAGTGTAATTCAAAAATCAACTTTTAATCCTAATGCCTGTGTTGCCCAAAACTACAACATAGTTAATTATTTGTCACAAGTGCCTTGATATATGTCAACCCTCGAATTTATACAACACTATCCAAGTCAATGTAGAACCCTGTTGTCAGTCATTGGAGCCCTGGATCCTGAGGAGTCGAACCTAATTACATTTATTCTGGATTATTTTAAAGAGAAAGTCTCCCACCATTTATCATTCCAAATTCAAGTTTTGGTTGGTGAAAAGAAAATCCATCGTACTGTTTTGGATGAGGGATCCTTGACTTGTGTCATGTATTTTACTTGTTGGAGAGCCCTTGGTTCTCCTACACTTACCCCGTCCCCTACCACATTGAAATCATTTGATGGACATGGTTTCCAACCTCACAGACTCTTGCAATATTTCATTGTGACTTTGAAGGGTAAGACTATTTTGGTTGATATCAAAGTAGTCAACGTGCCCCTAGATTATAATTTGTTACTTGGTCGTAGTTGGTTCTATGTAATGAATTCTATCGCATCTTCAGTGTTTCGTATCTTATGATTTCCCCATCAAGGAAATATTATCACCATTGACTAACTTGAGTATACAAATCCAAATCTCAACAATGTCACAAAAAATAATGTCCCTTTTCTAGGACAAAATGATTTTAAGAGTGTAGGTGTAGGTCTTCTCAAGGATTCCTCTCTCATGGGGGTTTTTCCTCTACCTACTCCTCCCATCACCCAGGTTGCCACCTTAAACATGATTTCAACTCAGGTATGAAAGTCCTTCGATTCATCTCATCCTTTGGTAGTACCTGGTCTCGACGAGAATCATTCATTGTCTCTGTCAAGCTTGTTAAAAAATGAAACAGCCTCCCCTCCATTACAATCAATTCTCACTCTGGATCGAGTACTTGAACCTTCTTTTCCTCCGCCTAGTGAAAATGTTTTCATTAGTAACCAGAAACCTAAATGAGGAAAGAAGAAGAGCTGTCAGAGGAAATGACGTTTGGGGGGTAGGTCTCCAGCCTATGGACATCATGCTAGAGATAAACCACCAACTTATGCCAAAGAATTCATGGGAAAACTACATCTAGAGAGACACGCTGCTAGATCCTCCTTTGAAGGTCATTCCCATCATAATGTAGTAGTCTTTTTCTAGAACAAGCTTAGTATTTGTTCTTTCTCGTGCTCGCAAATACATTCTAATAATTTATTGAGCTTAGTCTTTGTTATTTCTCATGCTCGTAAATAAATGAGAATGTGATTGAGTATACTTTTATCACTTTTTCAGACTCGTAAAGGTTATACGAAAAAGGAATCTCCTTTAATCTCTTTTCAGACTCTCTAAACATGAAAAGATTTCCGAGTGATCTTTCTTCCTTTCACACTCATTAAAAGGTTTGAAAGGGATTCTTTCGAGTGATAGTTTATCTCTTTTTCGGCCCTGCAAGACTAATTACGAAAAATGAACGCTCTAATCAAGCATGATTAGAAGATTTCTCCCCTCTATTGTTTTACAATTTTTTCGGTCTTGAGAGACTAAATTTACAAAAAATTCATCCATGGAGTTGCCTTTAAGTTCTTTTCAGACTCTCTAAACATGAAAAACTACCGTGTTTTCCTTCTTTGGAATCACTAAACTACACATTGAAGGACCCATATGGAAAACAACCCTTACTTCTTCCAGTTTGTTAAATAAAGGAAGAATAACTTACCGAAGGTGTGTTATATTGAGCATATGTTACCCTCCTTGAGCTCATTAAATGAAAAAGAGGTACTCATCTATCTGGGTGGGGAAAAAATTGAAGGAAGTCTTTTGGGAATCCTTTATGGAAGCTATTTTCACCCTTGAACATGACACCTATTTGTGTCTCATCTTACAATTGGGTAATTCGCTTGTCTCCAAGTCATACCAATTCCATGTGTTGACATACTTTTTTCGTCCAGTTGAAGAGTGCTCTTATTTATGTTACATTACATTCTTGGTACTCATCGAGTCAATGCTACTAAGTCAGTTTTCATGCCTCATCATGTTCAAGGGAAGTTTCACTTCAAACCATCCATCTACAGTATTTCCAGTTTCCATTTCCCGTGTCAGTCCATACTCATTCGATTCACCATCTTACATCACTTTCCTAAGTCAGTTTTGTGTCAATGATGGGGGAATACATCAAGGCCCTCCTTCGACGAGTCTTTTCCTTTCGACTTCAACACATCATCTGAGAATTAGACTTAGAAATTAGTTAGTACCTTGGGACCTGCATGCCTCAATGGAAACCCTCCTCGCTTCTGACAATAGGTTTACATCATTGACCTCTGATCGGATGATTCCAATAATTTTTTACCTCATCTCATTTATTCACATTCATTGGAATGTACTAGGGTACCTTGAGATTCATTGACATCGTTGGTAATTTCCCTTGCAATTGTTAATGGTTTACCTCAATGATCGGTAATCAAGTGGTTTCTACCATGTTCGACATCAAATCATTTATTCACATGGCTAGATTCGTACCACATCAGGATTAAGACAAAGACCCTAAGTTGAGAGTTCACTTTGTTATTTTCTTTTCCTAGACTGCGAAGGAGATCATTTGAGCATGCTGATATATATATTGTCACATAGATCCACATTGTATTGGTTTGAGACTATGTTTTATCATCTCATAGCTCCACTATGTATTTTTTGTGGCTACGATCAGGTGATGTTATGGAGGTATGGATCCACATTCTCTCTCTAGTAGCCATATCCTTAGTTAGTATTTTTCATGGATCCATAGTGTATTGGTTGACGACCGTGCTTTGAGTCATCTCGTATTCCAAGCATAGGTATTCTTTCCTTGGAAATGGAACATATATTAATATTGTTTGATGGTTTTTTTCATCTTCTTCTAGTTTCTCCAACTCCACACCCTTACATTGAAGAATTGGAAAGTGTTTTGGCCATCGGTTTCTCTTATGACCTCACACTTTAGGGGGAAATATGTTACAGATAAAAATTCCACACTTAAGTACCTCTCACTAAGTGTCACAAGTGTCGTAAAATTTTCATATGCACCTTTCTAAGTGTTGCATACACCTTAACACTAAGAAAAAAGAATTTTCACAATCCCTAGTCAATGAGAAGAAAAAATATATCATACGAAGGTCAAAATACTATGTGCACATGAATTATTTATTAAAATTCATAAAAAAGAAATAAATTTAGTGTGAGAATCCACCTCACATTTACTTTCCTAATCTCAAGGAGAGTTTGAGAATCTCATGGATGGTCGAGATATTTTCTCAAACCAAAATCCTAATTTGGTGGATCTTGAGGGATATTTCCTCCTTAAAATCCTTGAGAGATATTTTCTCCCTAAAATCCTTGAGAGATATTTTCTCCATAAAAATATTGGATATCCAATTTTGGTGGATCTAGTGAGTGATCTTCTCCATGGTGGTTAAGCCTCCAAATCCCATATAATGAGGGTTTTCCATGGAGAAGAGCAGGAATATTAGAGGTATCAAACCTTTGATTCTGGAGACAGATAGAGATATCAAATTTATGATCTTGGGATTCATGCAAGGTTTGTACAAGGAGGACTTGGGGAGGTTTCTACAACACCATCCATGTTTGTAAGTTTCCTTTTAAGTTCTCATGTAATATACTTAGCCTATTTCCTTCAATCTTGTGTATTCTTGCATTTGCTTGTCTACTATTCCTTCAATATTTGTAGATGAATTTGTTTGATCTAATATTGTAGAGTAGGATTTCTTTGTTTCTCTTTGTTCTCTATTGCATTGCAGGTATCAAGTTTCACTAAGGATTTTGGAGATCAAGCTCAGATTGGAAGTAGCGAGGACAAACTTCAAAACTAGGTGGATCACACCTTTTCTCCCTCTCTCTCTTTCTGATTGGTTAAACTAAATTCAAAGGGATGTTAGTGTCCACTTTTGTTTTTTTGTCTTGGTATTAGGGGTCTGTAATACAAGGGTAAGTTCACCTGTCCATAGGGGAATATTTCTGTAACACCCGAGGAGGGAAAAAATTTCAGACTTGTTCTCACAAATGGCGAGGAATGAATGATGATAAAATGAAATGATAAGGTCCTCTATTTATATGAGGCCTTAACCAATTTGTCCACCAAAAATTGTCAACAATAAATTAGAAGAGGGTCGACCCCCTTGTTTTTCCTTTACAATATGAAAAAATGAAAAACACATAAAGTAAAACCCTAAAAAGGGTGACGTCATTCTCTAGAAGGGTGACACAGGGCTGAAAATTGAGACACCAATCCTAAAAGAATAGAACATTGGGCCTCCAAAGGCCATATTTCATTCTCTCATGTGAAAAAGTACCATGCCATGTGTCTCCTCCTATCAAACTACCTTCAAAACCACATCATCCATCAAACCCTAGCCTCCAAGGTGACATCAAGGGCTAAAGAGTGACATCATAGGCCTCCAAAGGCCATACCTAAGTGTAGAAGGTGATATTGTGTGTGGTCCATCATCCTCCACTAGGAAAGGTCCTGCAAAGACAAACGAGTACTCCCTCCAAGTGTCCACATGTCATATGAATCATGCCAAGTAAGACACATTTAATAAAAGAACCATCCAAACAAGTGCATCAAATCCTCCCTTTTCAAATTAAACAAATCATCAAATACCTTATAAACTTTTCCAAATTTAGGTATGGGAGGGGTGTCATGATTCCTTATTGGGTAGGGAAATCCCCAAGTCAAGGAATGTTTCTCAAGAAGACCCTATCTAGACAATGTAATGTGTTTTAGGTGGAATGGGGAAATAATCTTGGGCATGGGGTTCTTTACATATCAAGGATTCATATTGTCTCATTTATGGGTGCCTTTGTGGAGGGTGAGCTACACCTTTGAGTTCCCTCTGTTTGCAATGCACCCTTTTTCTAAACCCTTTATTTTCCCTTTTGTTAATTCCAAACATTGAGTTCTATGTGCAATGGAAATAAGAGAGAACCACAATGCCACTTGAAGTTAGAACACATTGGTTTCTATGTGCACTAGAAATAAAAGAACACCACAATGCACTCCTCCTTCAAGTGGGACACCTTTGTCATTTTTTACTTAAAATTCCTTTATTTCTTTAGAGAAGAGTTTCATGGCTCTCAGGAATTTAGGGAGAGAAATTATGTATGATTTCAGCTACAACACCTCTAAGAATTCAACCCCTTATTCCCATGAAATGAGGTACAAACCCTTCTTGAGGTCAATGAACCCGAAAACCCAAAAGGTGAGGAAACAGACGGGAAGAAGTTTATAGATTGGTAAGTATGAGGGGTATGGCACGATGACCCTTCCAGAAAAATACCTAATAACAACCCTTTTACCTAGGGTGTTATAGCACAAATTTCCACCCCAGATTGCATTTGTGAGATGGCCTAGTCCATTCCTTAGTTCACAAATCTAAATCCCAATCTCCTTCATCAAAATCATCTAAAAAACTCTACCTTTTTTGATGTACACTATTCATCCATGTGAAAATCACGTACATACACTATTTTTTAGTGTGAAAATTCTATACACCTTTATTTCTTAGAAAAATAAACATATTCCATACTTTTGGGTGGGGTTTACAGGTTTACCTGGTCCTGAACCCCCAATTTCCCGTACACAATATAATGTAACCATCTCAACCTATTTAGAATGGTATATAAGCACCTATGGGGGTGTAGACGAGGAGAGGAAACCTTGGTGCAAGAATATGTTGTCCATTTGCAAGATTCCCTATTCCTTTAATCTTTGAGTAGTATCCCTTGATTTGGAAATTAATTTTCTATTATCTCTTCCTCTCTCCTATATGATCGTTGGGTGTATTCCTATCCCTTATTGGTCATGTGAGGAAGTAATCCATTGCTGAGTTGATGCTTGAAGGGGTTTAATGGAGGAGCTTAGGAGGTTGGTATCAAGGTAGTGCCATTAGTCATCATCAATTTGTAACTCACCTATTCATGATGATTAATAAAAGATCTTTGTTTCCCTCCAATTTATGTGCAATTGTGTTTAACTAGTTTGTATGTGGTGATTTTGCTTTACATTTCTAGTTTTACATATTTCATTTTATAATTTGATTTGATAACTACTTTGCTGCAGTATTTACGTGGTTTCTTTTGTAGGATGGTAGAGGCAAAGTTCTGGTGCAAGTTAAAGGTCAAGAGAGAGGATCTTCATCAAACATTTGGACATAAGGTACACGATCTTTCTCTCTCTCTTCCAAGTAATCATTTCTTTATTGATTTGTATGTTGGAGGGTAGGTTATATATTTTAGATATGGTTGTGATCTATTGTAACTTAGACCCAAGGTCATAGGGTTGAAAATCTCATAATAGAGGGTGATCGACTTTCTAGGATGCCATGCCAACCACCAAGGTGAAATTAGGAAAAATATATAATTTCCAAGCAAATGTTCCATAATAAAGAAAGGACTCTTTGCAACATGCTTAAATTATTCAAATATTAAAGTGACACTTACCATGAGACTTGACTTATTACCTCATGAAGTAAGACTTGTTGTCTTATGGGAGCCAAACTGGCGTAGTGGACACTTATTTGCTGCCGATGATGATGGTGCATCATGGTGTAGAAGAATGGATATGTGGGTTATGTTATCCATGTAGCTCTTGAAACTCTATGTATACTACCTGTGGACCTCAATATATCATATCCTTAGTTACCCCTAGGATGGGAGGTATAACAGGGCCTTTGACTAGCTCCATCGAAGAATCCCTAGGCCCCAAAGAAGTCAATATTAGGTTGTTAAATATATTATTTGGAAACAAACCTCAATGGGATCTAATTAATCCTCAGTTACCCCTAGTGGATCCTTAATTAACCCCTAACTAACCATGTTGTTCCTCAAGATGTTTTTGACTAGGGAACTATTCTAAGCCATCCTCTAGTGGATAAAAAAACTCCCTACTTTAAGCCACAAGATGGATATTGGACTAGAGGGGGAAGCCTTCAAATATATTTACCTTGAAAAGTCATATAATTTCTAGAAAGCCAAATTTCCTAGGACAATGTGCAATTTAATGCTATATTCTCTATGATTTTTGTATTTGTAATATCCCTAGGCCAAACCCAATTGTAAATGTAAATACAAATGTACGTAAGCTAGTGAGTTGTTTGACATAATTTTTGTATGCACCTTCCATGGTATAGTGCACGCATGTACTGCATAGTAAAATGATGAAGTGTGCACATTCTAGGATACCACACGCAACAACTTAAGTGCGTACGATTTTGAGGCCAGGGAACCTTTGTGTATATGCTGTGTTTTATAAGCTGGTGAGCCAGTTTTGTGATGATTAGGCCGAAGATCCTAGATGTTAAAGGCCAATGAGCCTATTTTTGTATATGTCTCATCATTAATATAAAATACATCGTTGCACGCAAACTGACCATGATAAAAGAGTATGAGGGACTAAACTCCACTAGATAGGGAAAGGGGGGGCTAAAAGTTAAGGAAAAGGGTCTAAGCTAGGGATCTTAAGCCAAAAATGAATATTATATTAATATTTATTAAGTAT
>JASDQU010335235.1:0-10956 GCA_032191745.1 Picea mariana
TGAAGGGTAATTTGATTTATCAGGTGCCCTTTGTTCATCAAGCACATCCTTCAACATTTTAAAGTTGAGATGTAGCTTTCAATTCTTCATTCTCAAAATTATGTTTTTTTTTTTACCAAAGATGCCTAAATAGGTAAGGAGTGTAGAATGCTTACCCAGGTGTAGTAGTAAGATTCCTCCGAGTCTCAACCGTCTCTATTTTTGGTTCATGTTTTCCTGGCTCTTGTGCATCAACAAAGTTGTCTCCAAATTTTTTTTTTATTGGATCACCGAGATCCTCTTCTTTTAGTTATGCTTTATCTGATTCTTATAAGTTGGTAGGCCATTCCCAAAAAGTGTTTCTCACTAGTTCTTGTGGATTAGTAAGGACCCCTTGTTCTAATTCCTCTTTCTCTTCTAGATTGGTGTTTTTTTCTTCAAGAATGCTATTTTTTTGTTCTTATGGGTCAATAAGAGCCTCTGGTTCCTGGGAAGGATCCTATGGACTATTAAAGTGCTCTGGTTCCTCTGTCTATGTTTCTTGAGGCTTGGTTGACTATTGTTGAGGAGTGCTCTCTGTTGGTTTTTTTTGTTAGCAAGAGCCTCAACTTGATGTTCTTGTTTTGTTTCTTGTGGGTTTGGAACTTGTTTTCCAGAAGGGCTCCCCACTAGTTCTTGTGGGACAGTAGCATATTTTACTTGTGGTTCTTATTCATCTGAATATGCATCAAGGAGGGAGATAATCCCTTGTTGGACATGTAGTTTGAATAACTAAGTTTTGAGGGAATGGGTAAATGTAGGAAGAACTGTAGATAGGCATGTAAAAGTAGGAATAAAAACAGTTAGGCATGCAAAGGAAGCATGCATGCACAAAGGAAGGAAAAGAAGCATGCACGAGTAAAGGAAGGAAAATCATGCACAAACCCTGAGGGTTTTTGGGAATGTGTTGGCATGAGTTGGTTCATAGGTTTTTTATCCCTATTTATATGTATAAATGTGTAATGGGTTGGGGAGAATAGGTTGCTAAGAATAAGATATTAGGATGCCTATGAGAGAGAGTCTATGTTTGAGGGTTTAAGAGATTTTTTGCAGAGAGAGACTTGCACTGCARAGTGGATAGGAAGGATGGAGATATATGCTATGWTGTATMTATTKTAACTAMAATGCACAATCCTGRGATGATTTCATGAAGAATAATATAGAAKCCAACCGATGTGAACRTATCCCAAGGATTGGTGAACCCTGTTAAATCMTGTGTTTGAATGTGTCCTTTWATGTGGTTTCTCATGGATGTTTTGTTTATGGATGATTAGTATAGATCTATTTACTATATGATTGATGTGAAATAATAATARATGTTTCAKTGAATGGTTTATGTTACAATCTTATTTATCATGGTGTTGCATAATAGAGTATATTAATTAATGAAAGGATATTAGATACAGAGTAGTGGACACAGGGTATATAAGTAATGGACATACTGATAGCCTCACATCCCCTCATCCTTGCATAAACTTGGTTCATGAAGCCCAAATAGATACCTCAGGTGAGACTTCACCTGCATGTAGGTGATGCCGAAAGGGATGGCATCTAAAGGGTTTTGTTGGTTGAGTAACTTGAACCCAGGGTCTTATAACTGCTCACCAACAAATGGTTCCATTGTTGGGACCAAAAATCTGATTGAGGGAATATTTTGGAGGCTAAATAAGAAAGAGATCATTGAATAGTTGGAAAGGAAGGAGTGGTAATTTTCTAAAGAGAGAATAGAAACTCTCGGATGATTGACAAACAATGGTTGCAAAGGTATGTGTATATAGAGCTTCATGAGATTTTCTTTCATGAATTTCTGATTATTTTACTTGAATGGTTAAAAGGTTTAGTGGAGAATACGAGAGGATATCGAGTTGTAGCGTCAAAGAAATAGACCCATTCTTTGGTAAGAAAATTGAATTATTTAAGTAATACTACTTATCACATAGTTTATTTTTGGTTAAATAACTTACTGATGGGTTATATTATAGAATTTACAATAGATTGTGCCCAGTTGTATAGTGTCAAAGAAAAAAATTTCTTTAAGGGTCCACATGGAAGGCTTATGAAATCATTGGGTACCTGGATAAATATTTTTTTGTGTGACAAGTGTGTGACGATGATGGAATTTTATTTCTAAGGGGCTTCGCTCACATAGGGGAATTGGGGGCTGACCAGGAGATGGTCTGAAGGTAGGAAGGAATGAAGAAATAAATGAATAATAAAGGGATGGATTGAGGATGTAGAGAAACAAATATGGAATATCAGAGGATGAATACAAATTTGGGGTACTACAAAGTGGAATAAGATACAAGAGATTGAAGATTGGGGTTGGGAAAGGAGAGCAACASAGTGAGTATGAGAAGAGAGAAACATGTTGATATGGATTTMTGASYRGAACRCAATGAAYAATAGACTAAATAYAATAACAYARAGATATGAAKAACAACAATAGATATCAAGTGACCAATAACWTCTATTGAATAAATAAAATAGGTTGGAACTGTAAAAATGGAGAACTGAAAACAACTTGCTTGAATGGTGGTAGTTATCTCTTAGAAGAGTTGTGGATGCTACATGCATACATATGAGCAGAATGCTTACAATGAAGCTCCATAGGAATTTTTAACATTACTCATTATTGCCAAAATCCTGGACATCCAAAAACCTAACCCTAGGAGATGAAACGCCAGAATTTATGTTGTCCCCGATGGGTAAGTTGGTACCTCAAATTCTCTGGTTTGTAACTTTTGCATACGACCTCCATTTTAGGTGTGTGATAGCCCATTGGAAAGGTGTTTTCTAGAAATACAAATTATTTCGACAAAAACTAACCTCGTCTACAGTTTTACTATGGAAAGCCAAAAAAACATTGTTTAGGGCCCCAAAACGGCCCTGGAAGTACATAAAGATGTACTGACATGAAAACTTCCAAAATAAGTCAGTTGGATTAGGTTGGAGACCACCAAACTCCACCTGGAAGCCTTGTCAATAAGATCTAGTTGGAATAGGTGTGTGGCCATCAATATCCACCTAGATTAGTCCTCTCCCCTTAGGAAGTAATGGTCTCCATTGCATTGAGTGCCCCCATCAGGTGAGGAAATTTATGTTGAATTTGGTTTTGGGTGAGCCACTTGCCTTGGTGCAGGAGTTGCCCTGACTTGTGTTGACGGGAAAAATTGATCGTCCATCAACTGGGAGAGTGGAACCGGTCCAGGGTTGTCTAATAACCCAAGCCGTTTGGGATGAACCACCCTGATGGGTTTAGCGGCTCCGTTAGCCGATCTAAGGTTCTAGTAAAACCAAAGAGAAAACTAATCTAAACTAACTAAACTAACATAAAACTAAATAAAACAAACTAAACTAACTAATCTAACTATTAAACAAACTAAACTAACTAACAATAAAACAAACTAATCTAACTAACTATATATACAAACTACTAACTTATACTATACTAACTACTAACTGAAATATAACTTATCTACAAAATATACAATATTCACAAAATACAGATTTAAATAAAACCTGGAAAACTCATTTGCAATCTGCCCTAAGACAGAGAAAGGTATTTCTTTTTTGATTTTATGATTTTATAAATAAGAAATTAAACTTGCTGAAATTAAACAATCTAATATACTAACTAACTAAAATACTAACAAATATACTAAACAAACAAATGACAAACTGACCTGGAAACGCTCCAAATTTGTCCTGTGTATGATGACTTCGAAGCTGGTCGGAGGAAGGAAACTTGCACCGGATGATCCAAAAGCTTCTCGTAAACGATAGGCTGCACTGCTCTTTGAGTTGTTTACAGGACAAACAAGACATAAAAAATCATAACAATTATAAGATTTATAAATCTCTGCAATAAGGGAAACCTGTTATGCAAAAACTTATACTTAATGATTCAACTTATGAAGAAGAGAAATCTATCATTCACAAACTGAATCAATCAATTGCTATGTTTTTTATACACTGGAAGAAATCAGATATGGATTATATTGATTAAATCATATCATTTGCAAAAGACTAAGATAGCTAAAGTAGTCATTAACCAAATGAAAATTGATACACATAAACATAAAACAAAATATTGATATTATGAAAAGATAAAGCTGTAGAAGAATATCAAATTCTGTCTCAGTCTGTATTAAAATTCCATATCCTTGTTTTACCATGAATGAGGATCATATTATTACAAAAATAATAAGTATTTATAATTTTTCCACAGGGTAAAACCTCCTTGTGGAATTTATCAAACTGTTTACATAATCTGGGAAGATATTCCTAAGATCAACTAAACTAGGAAACTAAAATGAAAATAAATCATCAAATATCCTCTAAACTGTCCATCAAATCCCATGCAATTTCGAATCACCTGAAACGGGTCAGAAATAAACAAGTTAGAGAGATATTTTATTAATAAAACAATAAAATTTTAATTCTACAGACTTAGCTATAGAATCATCTGATTCTGTAGCTAGTCTAAAATGAGATACAGGATCATAATTGAAATTAAATCAAATCTTTTTTAATAAAATCAAATTGAATTAACAACCAACAGTCATTTAAAAATGAATCATTTTATTTGAAAATGTTATATCATTTGAAATCAAATAGAATCAAAATCCAATAACTGAATAGAGAGACAGGCATACTCTGTTTCGACTATAGTCATAAATCGGGTAGACAGAATCAAAATTAAACAGTTTTGAAAATCGTTTCATATCCAATTTGAAAGGAATGCAATCAAAAAAATTGTTGTGTTTTTCCAACAACAAGAGATACGATCAGATCGAAACAAAATCGTTTTAAAATTATTATAGCTGTCATGACATCAAACGATTCACGCCACAGGTAGATTAATTCAAACAGGTGCGAGAATCAACTCATACAAAATCGTAAACAGGTCGATTTGACTTTGATCATAGTCATAATAGAATCGACATGAGTGATAATTGGTTATTGCAACATGGGAAAATAAACTTGATTGGTATTGAATGAAATCATTAATTTCAAACAAATCATGACCGAGTTTAACATAGAAATAAATCATGAATCCGGATATAACCAATCTCGTTTTACAAATCAAATTCAAACAGAGTATCCATTGCAATACGAATCCAACTGATAACATGGCCGAGCTAATAGTACTTTAATCAATGTGAATTAACTGGCTGGGGTTTAGCATAATCATTTATGAATTAAATCCATTCCATGATTTGGGCGTGTTTGTACAGGCTTGAATAAAAAACAATGTTTCCGAATAAACATAGTCATATTGGAAACGATCCGAGTTGAATTCCTATTCTTTGAAAATCATATGGCACATCAAACCATAACAATTAATCTCATCAAAATCATTGCCAATCATAGCGTATGCATTATAACGAAATCGAATCGAAATGTGATTGTATTCTAAATTGAGTATAAGAAACATTTCATGTCTTGAATAGATACAAACAACTTCGATTGACAGCGAAGCATCCATTTTAACTCAATCAAACAAATCAAATCCATACTAAGATCAATCAAATCGATGAAAATCTAAGAGAGACTAAACTGGGAATGATCGGAAAAACGAAATTCCATTTAGTCAAAGCAAAGCTATATATAGAATGCATGCAATATAACAGAGCCATTCAGATGAAGTGAACAGAGTTGTTTAAAACTGAATTCAAATCATTATATACACCTAGATTATTTACAAAAAACAAATGATATCAAAACATACCTGTGTGACGACAAGGTTGCTTTCTTATACCATCTTTGAATTTACCACAGCCGTGGCTGATTCCACATTTTTAAACAGGATAGAGCCGGTCGTCTTTTGTTTCTTATCTGTCACTTGTAGCTTGGTGTTTTGACTGGTTAGCACTGCAATCTGGTCCTCTAGTGACTGAATCTTCGACTGGAGTATTGGAACATCATTATAATATCGCTCTAACCACGAATTTCATTGATCACAGGGTGACACTATAGGTTTAGATAGAGCAGGCGAGGGTTTGGGCAAATGACTGAGGGTTTCACAAGGAAACTTAATGCCTGGGTAGTTAGGTTCGTCCTTTAGGCAAGGGGGTAGGTTCGATACAAAATCATATGAGGGTTCGGCACACAAACCTTGCGAATAGGGGTATTCGCTAGCCAAGAAACGTTCCACTTCCGAATCAGAGTCCTCACTCAACACGATAGGGTTGGGCTCAACAGGGGCTTTTGGCTTATTTCTTGCCATTCGTGAAATCAAACGTGCATTATTTTTCCCTTTGGCGTTTGCAGTGAGGTGTGCCTTAGGATTTTTTCTCATAGGCTTAATAGTCTCAACACTCTTAGTCATAGTGTGGGGTAAGTTGATAGGAGGGTCGGCCGAGGGTTTAGGCAGTAGAACATGGTAGGGCACCGGGGGTACAGTCTTGACCTCGCTCACCATAGGTTTTTCAACCTGTGTAGGGTTTGGATCCTCGAAACCATTTCGAGCAACGAAATTGCTCCAACTATCCCCGTGCAGACTCAAATGACAGACAATGATAAGCTTAACAAGCCCATAATGAAAAAGACTACTATCAGCCTGGTGTCTTTTGTACTTCTTCGACATTTTAAATAGACTTCAATGCAAATAATAGGGCATATTGAGAGAGTATCCCATAAAAACCATAAGCAAACGCAGGTGGTGTAAGAACACAAGTCCGTATCAACCTTCGCAGGTCACAAACTGCTTGATTATCATTAATAAATCGTGCCAACGTTGTTTAATCATAGTTACAGGCATACCTCTATCACAGGAGGTGATTTTACGCGATTGAAACAACAATGGCCATGGAACTTCCTCAACCTTGCAATTATTAAACCAACGTTGTCCAGAGGTAGATAACCCCGTGGCTGAGCTGATGAACTGTTCATCAACCTCTAACTATACATCGCCTACCTTGGCTCGACAGCCATCGAAGGTCATGGCAAACTGTCGAGCTGCACAAAGGTTAAAACCCTCGAAACGTTCCACAAAGGTAAGCCATCCACTGTCTACCAAATCTTGGTGGGCATTGTCAAACATTAACAGGGCATGTTTTCCATTAGGTTCAACTCGCACAACTGGTGCCATGGAGTTGAATGCATGGTAAGGGAAGGGTTCGAATTCATCAACACACAGTAACAGAGCTACCCGAACCAACAACAATGAATCGAGCCAAAAAGGGGTGAGCATAAATGTGTGCATGCGAAGGTGGTGGAGTCATTCACTGCCATGCACGATAGTTATGGTAAAGTACAACCGCTGATTTACACATATGTTCAAACAATCATAACATAGATCCAAAATCATATTGTTTGGCCAACCAAAGAATCAAATGGTAAGTGTTATGCCAACGCGCCAAATCAATGTTAGAGTATAGTTTTTAAACCATCGACAATCAACGTGAAACCAACACCAAATGTTAGCCATGCACCATTGTATAAATGTTTAACCAATGTGCCGATTGATATTCATATAGTCGACTAGCCAAATTTATGAAAAGATTAACATAAGGATCATATCATATATATATAAACAAAAATAAATCATAACCCCTATGCAATTCATAGAATCAATGATCAGGCAAGTCATAAAAAGTGTAAATCCAAATGCTCAATGCCTTACAAACTCAATAAAATCAAGTTATGCAATCAATATAAGAATGTCCAATGAGCATAGTTCGAAAATCCTTCTAGCCACATAACGATAGATAAAAGGTAAGTGCGGTAGGCATATCGATAAAAAGATCATGACAGTTCAGATAGTGATAGAAATTTGACCTCGAAAGGAGAAGTTTTCACGCTTACAGTCGTGAAAACTTAATGAAGACAAATGTGTAAATGTCGCAAGAAATGAAAGTGTCGTCTATTTGAAAAATGCAACGAAAAACTTGATGTTTGCAAGACATAGGTGTAGGCAGCTTATAGGATAAAAAAAATGAATTGGTTTCCAACACCTTGACAACCCAATAAAGTTGGATCATCTGCTGGAGAGTGCCCTTGACCTGTGTGTTTATTATCTGATCAGTGTATTCATGTTCTATGAAGTCATGGTTGAGCTCTGTTGGTTTCAATTGTTCTATGATCTCCGAGGTGTCCAATAAAGGTGGAAATGATGGTAGAAAGAGGTCCACATTAAACAATGGGTGCAAACAAAGGAAAGGGGGAGTGTTGAGCTCAAAATAATTGTCACCCACAACCTTGGTGATAGTTTAAGGCACATAAAAAAGTGGACAGATCTTCTGATGGGGACGTAGAAGGAGTTATTTCTGCATATGTAACCAGACCTTGTCTCCCATCTGAAACTTGTGCGGTACTTGGTCTTGATCATGGTGTTGCTTATACTTAGAATTGGCTTTCTGCAAAATCTCATGGACCTGTTGGAGGATGTGGTGAATCTTCTAAATGAATCTGGTGGATTTTTCGACCTGAGAATGAACATGGGAAGAATCTGCTTGTGTGGTTGCAAGAGGTAGTGCAACATCAATGGGACCCAAGAGCTAGAATCCCAGCCCCATCTGAAAGGTGTTATGGCCATTGGAGCTATGGAGAGCCATGTTGTAGTTGTGTTGAACATAGGTAACACTCTCATCCCATGTACAAAGATTCTTAGAGTTATACATGTGCAGGATGTGCACAATCATCTTATTGACGAACTTTGTTTGGCCATCGGTTTGAGGGTGGAAGGAAGTGGATTTAGTGGGCTTGGTGTTGAACAATGATCAGAGAATCAAGAAAAATGTGTTGAGGAACCTGATGTACTGATCATATATGATGGTTTGTAGTATCCCAAAATGGATTCACACTCATTCGAAGAAGATATTGGCAGTATCTTCTATTGTGATTTATTGCAGGCTATGAGAATGGCCATCCTCAAAAACTGATCAAACACCACAAATACACAATCATTTCCTTGCTTTGTGGACAGAAGGCCAGCCATATAATCCATAGGTATGGATTCCCAAGGCCTCTCAAGAGTAGGAATATGGGTGTATAATATTTTCTTCTTGATGGATAGCTTGGCAATGGAATAGGCAATGCAAGATCTGATATACTTGTTGACGTCCCATCGAAGTTTTGGCCAATAAAAATGTTTCTTTAGAATGAACACAATTTTATCCATGCCAAAATGTCCTTCATATGACTGTAGTGAGCCTCCTCAATTATATTTTCATTCTCTCTTCCAAGAACACATGATAAATTGCCTAGATGGCATAACAGTCCATCCTAAACGTGAAAATCGGTGACATTCACACATGTACCCAAGAGCTGATAGGCGGTGGAGAAGTCAGGATATCACTAATAAAGTTGGGGCCATTCATGTGCCTCATGCCCATAGGAATGGATCATGGTTGTGAGGGAAGCCACCGGAGGTCGACTGAGGCAGTTACCGACACGATTTCTACTCCCTGTTTTATACTTGATGTTGAGATGGAACTATTGTAGGTATGTGGACCAATTTTGATGGTGGTAATTCTACAACTTCCCTTGTGTCTGTATGACCTATAAAGGCTTATGATCAGTGTGTATTATTGTCTCCTTTCCGATAATATAATATTTCCATTGATGACATGCTTGCACAATGGAACACATTTCCTTGTCCTAGGTGGGGTATTTTCGAACAGTATATGAGAGTGTCTCACTATGGTATTCTATTGGATGACCATGCTAAGTCATAACTACTCCTACAACATAGTCATATGGATCAGTCTCAATCTCAAATGGTTGGTGAAGATCAAGTAAGGAGAGTATTGGAGCTGAGCACAAATGATGCTTCATATCATCAAATTATTGTTGTTGTGCCTTCCCCCATGCTATATTTTCCATTCCACCACCCTTGGTCACTTGGCGGAGGGCCCATGCAATTTGGGAGAATCCCAACATGAATCATCGATATAATTTGGCAAGTCCCAAGAATCTTCGAAGCTCGGTTAGTGTGGTCAGGGCTGGCCAATCAAAAATGAATTGGATCTTAGCTAGATCCACATATACCCCATGCTCATCAACAATGTATCCCAAGTATTGGACCCTGTTCATGCCAAAGGATCATTTTTCCAAGTTGGCATATAGCTTGTGCTACTGCAGAGTGTTCAAAACCTATTGAATATGATGCATGTGCTCCTCCCAAGTTTTGTTTAATATGAGGATGTCATCCAAATATACCACCACAAAATATTTGGTGAAGGGTCTCAATACATCATCCATCAACCTCATGAAAGTGGCTGGTCCATTTGTTAAGGCAAAGGGCATGGCTAGCCATTTGAAGAGACCTTATTTAGATTTGAAAGTTGTCTTCCATACATCAATCRGTTYGATTGGAACYTGGTAGTCRYCATACTTTAGGTAAATMTTTTTGAAGAAATTCCCCCCYTTGAGTTTGTCAAGAAGCTCATMAATTCATGGATTGGGTATTGATTCTTGATTTAATTTTTTTTTAATTCTTTGTATTCAATGCAKATCCTGCAAGTTYCATATTTCTTCTTCACTAGTACAATCAAGCTTCCACAAGGGGAGGTGATGGGTTTGATGTGCCCATTTTGAATAAACTATTGTATCTGATGCTGGATTTCATTATTTTCCATAAGTGAGTGAAAATATACTAGTCCATTAGGCAGAGGTGCACCGAGGGTTAGATCAATTAGATGCTTGACTTGACAGTGCGTCGGTACCCCGGCGGGTGAGGAGAAGATGTCTTTCTACTCTTCCATGATCCCATCCACTTGATTCTTTTGAAAATATAGGCTATGTGTAGAGGACACAGATGTGGTAGATACCTTCTACTTATTTTGAGCATGGATCACAAATAAGAGGATCTTCTCAGTCTGTGAAATGACCTTACTGCATTGCTTAGCAAAGATTAAATAAATAAAGGTAGATGATGCTACCTCTGGTATCATGTACAATTTTCTACCCAAATTAATAATAAAACTGTGGGGT